>JAJJWW010009580.1:0-107428 GCA_023531295.1 Papaver armeniacum | reverse complement strand
AATGATAGTTATGTTTTGATCAAATATCCAAAATTCACGAAACCAAGCCCGCACTTATTAAACTCGGGAGTTTTAGCATATATGGATCAGCTCCGTTTTTAAGAATCCCTACATATTAAACGAAGGTTAAATCTTTATATTCAGTTCTCCATCCACAAATCATTATATCATTTTTACCGCCATCCACATAATCTTCACACGGTTCTCAAGGGCAAAAGAGTTTTTCCATAAAACATCACTCCGTTTTAAGAATCCCTACAAACCTTCCTTTTGGAGATTTTGGCTCGACGTCCAGAATTTTCAAGTAATGTCACGGGGTGGCGTTTGAGTCAAAATAAAATAAAATAGGGGAGGTGATCCTTTGATCTCACGCAAAGGAAATAAAAAATTACTCGGGTTTTTTTTTTCCGTCTCAGTGTTCTTTTCGATTGATCCTTATATTCTTATTCATCGTATCCACCAGTATCGATGGAAAATCTTCCACATTCACACACAAAAACGTAATCTTTGAAGGAATCGCTTAAATCTTCCAACGTGTTTCAGTATCAATTTAGAAGTGGGTTGTACCTCAATTTTTGGATAAGATGTTGCGTGTTTAATTGGAATCCAAGATGCGCAGTTTTCGTTGTTGTTGGAATCTCTTCAAAGAATAACTTGAATCACCCAATCAATGATTAGTGTTTTGTCTTTATTATTCGCTGGTTATGGTGGCCATCAATGAGAAATGATTCATGAATAGGGTGAATTGAATAATTATGTTAAACCATACACCATTTGCCTAATTTTGTTTTACAGGGTGTGACGAAGGGTGGGTAACCTTCAGAAAATCAATGAAGCCCGAAATCTCCAATAGTTCGATTAACATGCATATCCAAATTGCAATCTCCAATAGTTTCACGAAAACTCCCTTATTGTTGTTTTGAACCATACACCATTTGCTTTAATTGGTTTAATTGATGTCGTTGTATTGTTCTGTTCGTATTCTTGCAAATGCAGATTGCATGTATTAATTCCACTAATTTCATTGAGTTATTGGATCAATTTCTACTTTTTAGTTTGGGTTCCTTCTTTTTGGAGAAGTTGAATAGATATTTGTTTAAGATTTGGAAGCATGTAGGTCTTGAGGTCAACCATTTGCAAACAAACCAGAACTCCAATTTGAAACCAAGCAATCATGTGCCCCACTAATGGCTTTACTTTACGGGTATTAGGCAACATAGATCGACACATGAAGAATCTTTTACCCAAATTACTCGACAACCAAATAAACTTGATATTTCCTTTGAGACATGCCAAGTTCATTCCTACCAAAAATTCATGAACCTTCGATGGTAACCACTCTCTCCCCTATTTAGTCGTATTAATTTTTTTGGAATAATATGTATCTGCATTTTCAATTTTTTCAGAGAGGCATGCATAATGGAGCCATCATAGATACTGTATAATCCTCCATCTCCTACTTTCGGTCATTACCCTTCTTGAGGACTGAATGATGCTCTGAAGGTAACTACTTATGTAACTATTTTTCACATGGAGAAGCTCCCAACATTCATGAGCTCACCATAAACACTACCACACCCAGGATGGATGCACATATCAGACACCAAATCATGAATCTATCTTAACAAATAATTTAGCAGTGATGTTTTCAAAATTAACAAGAAACAAACGAAGAAGAGAATGAAATCGCAAATAATGTACAGTTCATTTAGAAACGCACTGTGTCAATAGAAGTATGCTCCTTATTTTCTTCCTTCTTTTTTATACACTTTGCTTTCTATAATAACATGATCACAAATTGATCTCATAAACTTTTTCTTTTAGTATGTTTGCCTTCTTGACAACCATTTAGGATAAGAGAGAGTTTTCTCGTTAGGGATAGGTTGGCTTCATTCACTTTTAGTTTTATTATGCTATTACCATCCTTCCATTTAAGTTGTCCGATGCACCAAAAGATAGTCTTCTCACTGCATACGAAAGAATAATTATATGAGTTCTTAATGATATAGCGTCACTAAATAGAAAGTGATCAACTAGCCGAATTGTTTTTGAGTCCACCGTACGAGGAGTGGCTTAGTTTCTCTAATGTATTGGTATACTCCATTAGTCAATGACACTCGAGCATGGTTTTATATTTCATTTACTGTTGATCATAGTCTTATGGGCGTACTATTTGAGTTTTGAATGTAATTGTTATTGCACTCTAAGTTGTATGCAGGAGTTGTTCGAATAATATCCTACCAATTGACACAGCTACAAACAATATGGGGGTCCATGACTTTTAATTAATGCGTAAGGATGCTAAACAGAATCTACTATGCTCTCTGATCATAACACTATTAACATAGAGTTCCTCCATAGTAGAATTAAAGGACAAAAATCAAGAAATTACAAGGAATAAACGTAAAATTTGGAAATCATCGCCCTTGACCTCGTGACAGAGATGATGAAGAGAGGAGCCATCTACTACGACTGGTAATATTACAACAGTTCTCCACTCTTGAGTTGGTGAAAACTAATAAAGTCTCTTTGAGTTCATAACATGGCTACTTATGAAATTTTTGTAATAGTTTATTTAGATTTAATTAGGAATATTTATTATTTTTTTCCGGTTTAATTAGGAATATTTAAATCTAATTAGGAATAGAAGAATAAACATGCCATAAAGTGAATTCAGGCACCAGCGAGGATAATGGGTCTTCTGATATGCAATTATTCCATAAGTAATTATTAGTTTGTTCCATTTTAAATTGGATTATATATGTGTGTGAATCCAATTACGCCAATCATGGACAATTATGTAGTGAAATTTCAAATAATATAAAATAATAAAGCTTGAACATACAATGACATTTAAGTTACTGTAATATACTTGATTTACATCGAATTAATTTGGTCTCTTTGTTGTCTTCGGATCTGCTTGATCCATTTCCAGTTGGTGTTACAGGGTCTGAATGGATCCAAGGCTTTTCTTTTGTTATTATATAAGCAGTTCTGCTTATCTTTAATGCAAGTGTAAAAGACGGAAGCAAAGAGATATGTTAAGTTGATATCTTCCTTTCTAGGAAAGACGTCAAAGTTGTTGCTTCCACTGATGTTGTAGGAGAAATCCTTAATATGAGCTTTTGTTTGCAAAATCCGGAGTTCTAGATCTTATTCAGGTATAAATGATCGTTCTGATATCCATTGTTTCATTCATTTTGTTGATCCTTCTGTTACAGCTATAACATATAAAACTGGCTTGGACATAACCATTTAATAGTCACCGAGATGAGGCGATGAAATTTTATGCTTTTATATGTGTTTATCTAGAACCCAATACGTAGAATACGTCTTCGTGTTGATTTACTCAAGATCAAGCAATTTAATATTGGATTGAACATGAATAGTCAGTACTCACCTAGATGAGGTTATGAAATTATAATAAATGATTTACTTAATTCATTATACCTAGGTGAGTGATTCGGAACGTCAAAATTGGATCACAAATACGATACTTGCATTTGTGTTTATTTACTCAAGATTGGCTTGAACATGAACAGTCTGTACTCACCAAGAATTGATGCTTTTGTATGTGTTCTGCCAGCACCCGATACGTACACCTGACATTGGCCATGTATAAGTTCTAAACATGTATGATGTTCCGTTGACCTGTGCCTAGAACCTGTTCTAAAAAGCAATGAGTTCTAAACAACTAGGATGTTTTATTTGAAGGAGATTTTTTGTTGTTGTTTTGTTTTGATCAATAAGAACCTTATGTTACCTTGGCTTTATTCAAACTTTTTAGGTTTTATGCCCAAGGTTGTCGCCAGCATGAATGAACTCCAGGAATCACGAAGCTCGGCAAAGGACATACAAATGGCAAGGAAGAAAAGATAAATAAAAAGTTCTATCAAGCGTAGTCGTAACAATGTAATTCTAATGTCTGGATTAAAAGTTTTAGTTGACTCCATAAGAATTGCTTAGGCTTACTATTTTACCATCAAAGTTATACCAAAAGCTACATCATGTTTTCGATTGGCCAATAAGCTCGGTGAACTACGCAAAAAGGATGGGCTAAGACTTAAGCCCATTTTTGGGATCATTTTGTGTTCAATTTTGTGGGTTCAAGGAAAACAAAAAAATCAAAAAATAAAATAACAAGATAATTTTAATTTATCACTGGCCCAATGGAAATGTCTCGATCGTGTGCTTTATGCAATACAATGTTCTTATGAATTTCGTTGCTGAATTCTATGCGTTGTTCAAGAAATGTTGAAACCTTCTGAAAGGAAATTTAGCCTTTTAGAGATATCTCATGTCATTGTTGTGTATTTTGAAGTAATCCACGTTTGTAATTTTTACGAAACTCTCTGAAAGGAATTTTAGCCGTTTGGAGATATCTCATGTATCCTAGCAATGCTTTTTATAGTTCTTAACTATTTTTTGCCCGTGACCGTGCGAAACAGGTGTATATGGAATGCTTTCCCATTTTTGTATTTGGGTAGCATTCCATGCGTGATCAAATTCCCAAAATTTCAAGGAATGCCTTTTTTGGAACCAAACCACAAGTATTAAACACAAAAGTTTTACCATTAATACTTATTATATATCATTCTACCACAATTCCCGATCGCACATATTAAACTAAAGTGTAATCTTGATTCTGTGCTATCACCACCATCTACAACACCTTCGCACAGCCTTCCTATGACAATATCGCTAAAAGATGCTTATCTCAAGGTTAACAAAAATAGGTCGATGGGACATAGGGAAGCGTTGGGAAAAAGAAAGGGAAAAACGGCTCAACGCAGAACAAAATCACCAAAATTTACATGCCGCCTCTCCTCAAATTAACATAATTTTTATGTTTATTGTTTACATGCACCATTATTTGTGTTAACATGTGTGGAGTTATGATAATTGTTAGGCTTTCCAGTTATTTACTTCCCAGCGCATGGTGATCTTAACCTTTGTGATAAAAGGTCCTTAGTATAGCGGAAACGATGGGAAAAAAAAAGACAACACAACTTATTCAAAGTGATGGACATCCTGAGCAACAATGACGCGGTCTTCGTCGAAGTTAATAATCCAATTTTACATGTCTCTTCTACGCAATTCAATGTAAAAATTTGAGTATTTTTCTATATATATGTGCGTGCGCTTTCTTTCCAGATACGTAATTATCTCTGCTTTGTTTTGTTGAAAACACTTTTTTACACAAAGTCGCTTTCAAAAGACCGCACATATAAAGATAACAATGCTAATTACGGATCTTTTGTGTGACCGCATTGTTTTGTTGGTATTTTAATTATAATCAACAAGTTTCCCAAAGAAGTAGGTCTACAAAAGAAAACTTGGCGTAAGAGAGATGCATCAATCAAAGAGGTATACAACATGTGTTATTAATTCACAGTGTCTAGCCTAGATGATGTTGTTGTTGTTCTTTGCATAATATTACTGGATGTTATATGCTACTGACAAATTTAACTTTATATGGTATTGGCTAGCCATACCAAGCGAATGCGCACGTGCTACACAAACCACTTGCCCAATATTGTTGGCTCAGATAGTCCGGTAAATACCTAAAAATATTATCATTATGGGATCTTTACTCTTCACATGCCTATCTACCCATGCATATTTAATTGATATATCAATGTACAAAGGAATCCAAGTATTATGGGAGACAACGACGATAGGATAGTAGACGCATCCACGGAGCCCATTGAATCAACCGTTAAACCTTTGATTTAACTTTATTCAAAAGTAACGTCACTTTTAAATAATTTTTCATCTTTTGCAGTTTCTTATGTTTAACTATGTTCACAAACCTTGAACCCATGTGGATGCCTCGTAGTTCCGTTTCTGTGACGCTAAAATAAATTAGAAAACAACTATCTTTAGTTGTGAGGCCAAAGTTACCTTTCATTAACTGATTGTGATGCAGTTGACTTCAGTGAATTGAAAAAAGCATCCTAGCAGCATCTGCAAGCTTCGGCCTCATGTGGATTCCTGAAGTTTGTCAATAAATTAGACAAGAAAAAAAGGATTTATAAGTGAATAGTCATGTTTCACAAAGGGATACTAATCCAGTTTTACTTTAAGGAATTGACAAATTTTTATTGGCAGTAGGTCATAGTTAGGTATATATATAATGACAAAGAGTAACAACCACAAATAACCAATAACAAAGCAGATCAATTAACATTCATATACAACAAGCATGTTTTGATTTAGCCATTTCTCGAGTTTCTTTAAGCAACCGATAATGCAAAATACCAACCTCATTCATATTTGCTTAAATTTCAGGTACATACATTATTGTTAAGTACCACTAACTATGTGTATATTTATTTTTGTTTACAGAGAGTTATAAACCAAAAAGTTAATTTGCGCCTGTCTGTTCGTCATTACCTTCATAAAATGGATATTGAATGTTCTTCGTGTGGAGCACTCCATTGGATTGATGAGAGGATGACCAATCATCCAATAAGAATCCAATCTTTTCAATATGTTGCCGAAAGGGAAAGGTAAAACACCCTCATTTCCGGAGCCTCCACAAGAACTGATGGATTTACTTGAAGGAGACGAGGATGATTCAAGGTTTTTCATAGACCAAATCCGGTAGTTTGATGCTTCGAATGCTTTTACCAGTCTTGGTTGCAAACTGGATAAGAGGGTTTTGAAGGGTAAGGGCCCAAAAGTCTTTGCAATTCATGGGGAACTTCGACAAAATACCAGAACTTTACTACCATATGAGGGTAAGGACCCAATATATCAACAACTGTATTTCTATGATCCAAATCATGCCTTGGCTGTTAGTGCAAAACGGAATCCCCAGCTGGATAAAGACATTATTCAAAAAGTTCAGAAAATTATCTCAAAACATAATGTGTTTTGCAAAAAATATTACCAAAGCGTAAGATCTTCTTGGCAACGCTAACCCCCAGACCAAAATGTCAAAGTCATCATGCACTCCAACGAAACTAAAGATGAAAGGCGTTATAACCTACCAACGGATGATGAAATCTCTGTAATTTTACCTGGAGATGGTTCTCAAAAGCCTGACTTCAGAGATATAATACTTCATCACAAGGGGAAAGTAGGATTCAAACATATTTCAGAGTGTTACTCTGCATACTTGCCCCTGCATTATGTTTTACTATTTCCATATAGCGAGATGAGTTGGCATCCTGATATAAAGCAAAATGGACCGTGACACAGGAAAATATACTGCCAAACGGTTAACTCTAAAAAAAAAAAATCACAATTTTCGTCTCTTTAAGCGCTTGAGCGAGTATTCTACCATCCTAAGAGCAAATAATATTTTCATGAGTACCTGGTAGATGCTTTGGCATCAACAGAACAAAACCATCTTTATTATCCAAGAAAAGTCGATAAGCTCCAAGCGATTCGTATAAGCATATAAAGGACTCGATTGTAATCCGGCCGAGTCCCGAGGACTTGGGTAAACCATACGTATTACCATCGAGTTTCATCGGTGGTCATAGGCATATGCATGAGATTTATGAAGATTCAATGGCCATAATACAGTTTAATCATCATTCGAATAACTTCCTAATAATGACCATGAATCCGCGTTGGCCAGAGATTCAAGATGCACTTGCACCACATCAATATCTGTGGGATCGTCTAGATCTCATAGGGTTTGTTTGAGTTAAAGAGAACTAAGTTGATGAAATAAATAAAAAAAATAATGTGTTCTAAAGGTTGTTGCTCATGTGTTCACGATTGAATTTCAAAACGTGGTTTACCTCATTTGCATGATCTTATATTCTTGGACGGTCCCGAAAAGACAAATGAACAAAGTTGATAAATTTGTGAGCGCCGAATTTTTTGATGAAGAAACAGATCCAGATTTATTTGAGATTGTTAGGAAATGCATGGTACATGGTCCAAGTGGTTTAGACTCCATGTGCATGAAAGATGAAAATGCGGCAGAGGGTATCCGAAAAAACATACTGAGAGTACAAGTATGGATGAAGGTGGATATCCAGTATTTCGCTGTCGCGAGGAAGGATGATTGTTCGAACTGGCTACAAAGAAAACAATACAAATGTTGTTCCGTATAATCCATATCTATCCAGGATTTTCAACTGCCACATTAATGTTGAGACATGTGGAGGTGTAGGGGATGTTAAATACATACTCAAATATATCTATAAAGTCCACGATCATGCAACACTAACATTGTCGGTGAGTGTGATGAGGTACAACAATATATTGGTGCACCCGAGGCTGCGTTGCATTTATATAGGCATTTAATGCATTAGGAAGAACCTAATGTAGTTCCTCTGGCTATCCATCTTCCCGGCCAACAAATGTTTGTGTATGATGCAATTAAGTCAATGGAAAAGGTTAGTGTTGCTGCATAAAACTATTAGTCGACATTGATGGGATTCTTTGAGTATTACTGCAAGCATACCACTGCCAAAGCATACACTTATCAAGAGTTTCCACATGGGAGAATAAAAATGGAAAGAAAGGAAGCGTGGTTTTGCAATTGCAAGGATGTAATTTGTTAGTCCTAATGTCGGGTGAATTGTATAACCCGCGGTTATTACTAGGTTGTAGCCGGTGCAGATTCATTTGAAAACTCAAAAACAGCTGGGGATGGTGATGCTAAGAAACCGCATCGTGCGTTTAAAGGAGCATGCATCGCACTTGAAATTTAAGGAGATGACAATGAATGGTCTAAGTTTTTAGAAGAAGCAAGAAAGTGATGAAAACTGGGGTTCAAATAAGAAAACTTTTCAAGATAATTCTTTGTGATCGCAACCCAAATCAACCGTGATGTTCTATGGTCAAAGTTTAGGCAACACATATGCGATGACCTACATTTTAAATTTTGCATAAAGAATAAGTATCAGGAAGCCAACATATGAGCAAATATTTGATTATGGGTTTTACCTTTTGGATGAACAACTGCATGAATTTGGCAAGTCGCTTGAAGATTTCGAGGATATTCCAAGACCAAAACTAACATAAAGTGATGTTGTTGGTGACAAGTTTATGTGGGAGCATCGATGCCTACAACTTGCAGTGTGTGGTATTGAGGTCGAAGAGAGGATCCGAAAGTTGAATTCTCGCCACTATTGGCGTATAACGCCGTGTTTAGTTCTCAGAAGAGATAGTGAGGGTAAATTTTTTTCTCAATGGCAGTGCTGGAAGCGGTAACAAACTTTTGTAGAACACATTAACATCTAAATGCCGCAGTCCGGACACATAGTCCCGATCACGCTTTGCCCGGCATTTATTCACTTATGTTGGAAGGAGGTCGTACAACACACTCGACGTTCAGATTCCTTTGAAATAGCCGATAATAACGTCTCAGGAGTTGACAAACAAGATACACAATATAAACTCTGAAAAAAGTGAAACTAATTATATGGGACGAAGTTCCCATGCAACATAGATTTTCAGTTGAAGTAGTTGATCGAACGCTATGTGCGTGATATTGGTAATAAGGAAAACCACTTGGTGGAATTACCGTTGTTCTAGGAGGAGACTTTAGACAAACGCGCTCGTTATACAAGGTGGATGGCATGAACAAGTAGTTGGAGCATGTCCGAGGAGATCACTATTTTGGAATGACGTCATCGTCCTAGATGCGCTACACCAAAATATGAGGTTGGATGCGCTTGAACCGTAAAGTGTATCTTTTGCAAAGTTTTTAGTAGAGGTATGAACGTCACTTCGTTTTTCACATCCTTTTGTTGTGTTTATCCTTGAACATAGCTTTGATCTATATTTTTTGGATATAAATGACACGTTGGTGATAGTCCGAAGGAAGTTGTTGCTTTTCCAAACACAATAAATAGATGCAATAACATGGCTGAACTCATAACCAGTCTTTACCCCTGGTTGGGAATAAAAGAAAGAGTATCTACAAAACGTTTTACCGAGCAGATTATACTATCATCCCGTAATGATGACGTGCAAAATATTGATACGAAGCAATGAAAAATTATACGGATATGTACACGCACCTTGATGCGCATACAAGTTAAATGAAGATGACGCTGCCAATATTCCACACCTTTCCCGCGAATTCTCGAATTTAAATCCACATGGAATGCCTCTGCTCAAGTTAGATATCAAAGTTGGATGCTCCATCATAATGTTGAGAAATCTTGCACCAAGGGAAGGTCTTTGCAACACACAAGAGTGTTAGTCACTAGATGTGGACAACATGTAATTGAAGCCAAGATTTTAACGCGAAAAGATCGAGAAATTATATTTATCCCAAGATAAATTTCAAACTGTCTGCGATGTATATGGATATTAACCTGGCAAGGTGTCGGGCTCCTGTCGGTCCTGCTTATGCTATGACAACAACAAGTCACGGGGATAGTCTGTGAAATAAGTTAGGATAGATGTATGCACTCCTG
Organism: Papaver armeniacum; assembly: GCA_023531295.1. Classification (NCBI taxonomy): domain Eukaryota; kingdom Viridiplantae; phylum Streptophyta; class Magnoliopsida; order Ranunculales; family Papaveraceae; genus Papaver; species Papaver armeniacum. The sequence continues at coordinate 97,034 of JAJJWW010009580.1, read as the reverse complement.
TGTTTATCCACAGTCAACTTTACGTAGCATTGTCTAGATGTACCTCCAAACATAGAATAATTGTGCTACTACCGAATGAAACCAAGGACCTTTCAACTACAAACATTGTCTACCTTGAGGTTTTATTGTAGAGCCATTGAATTCATCCTATATGAACTTTGTCAGTAATTCGATGATATTGTTTTTTCCCCTCGTTCTCATGCATATAACTAGAGATCTTTAGATTACCGCAAGTCCTAACCTGTTGTCAGCTGGGATATTGCAATAATACAACGAAAGTAATGAGATCCAACGATGGAGTACTTTTGGATATGTATCAATTTCCTATTAGAGTTTGTTTTGCAATGCTAATGAACGAGAGCAGGTCACAAAGCCTACATAATGATGGACTCTACTTGACATCCGGTAATTTCGCAGAAAATGAAAATCCAATGTATATTGGTATTTCAAAGGTACTCCTAAGCAGTGCCATCAAATCTAAGTAAGGATTACTGTCATCAAGAAGAATGAGTTGTCAGGTGGGTATATGAAGACGGTGGTACGTGAATGCATTACCGAGAATTCACCACCTATAGATCGCGTGGTAAATTAGGAACAAAGCTATTGGAATGAGATGGATTTTCAAAGAATGTATATATATCGCCATACGATCCTCATAGACAGCAAGAGAGGATTAAATATGTTGGAAATAGTTTCTTTTGATTATTGGATTCCAATGTTTAGATCTCTTTATTATTCAATTTCAATTTCATGTCAATTACCATTAGTTTATATTGAAGTTTGCTTATTAATTTAAACTTTTTACGATGTGTCACCCTCGCTTAACATTAGAATTAAAACTCACACAAGTTCTTCAAATTATTGTTCTTGATTGGTTTAGAAGTGGGTAAGAATTGAAAAATCTGCTTGCCTGGAATTGATTTACGTGTATAAAAAGAGTGTGAGATCTCAATACATGTATTGCCATGCTGATCAATATGTACATTATTTCTACCGCCCGCAAAAACTATTTCTACCGCCCTCAAAAGCTTAAACGTCAAAAAGAAACCCACAAAAATATAGAAAGAATCTAGAATTTGCTTAATCATCTTTCTTCTTCATTCTTCCAATCGCTTCTAAAAAGAAAAATCCAAAGAGGTACAATATCTTATAGGACACGTATCATGTATAAGATAAAATAGATGTAGCAAATATTTTGGTATTTTGAAACACTGGTGCTAGAAAGTATACAAACATCATCTTGATGTAAATGTCATCCATGAAATCGATCGATGCATTTGAACTAATTCTTCTTATTATGAGTAACTACAATCAAGTATCGATACTCATATATACTTAATGTTTTTCCAAAATACTCATTTTCTATAGCTACCTAGAAATACAATGTCTCAAATACTTAAAGGAAAACTACATTTAAGTGTATATAAGACGAGAGGTTGAGCCGGGGCCGTAAGGCCCCGGTGATACCTAGTTTTAAAAATAACAAAGGGTGATATTCATTTTTTCTTCTTAAAAACGGGTATAACAGGTGTGAAAACAAAAAAGAAACGGTATAAAAAGCTTACGTTAAAATGTTATTTAGAAGAAAAAAACGCGGAGATCAATATCAGAAGAACGAATATCACATGATTAGGGCCGTTTCTTCTTATTTATCGGCGTTATTTAAACACGCGTATCGGTGATCTCACGGCCCGCTATATAGGCATAGTCGGCACCAAAGTATACACGTATAATATCATCCGACTCAAATAAATCAAATAAACAACTCGTACATAAAGAGATAGGACGGAATACTTCCTAGAGAAAACGTAAACACAGTATACCCAATCAGAAAGCATCCGAAATATCCCTCCCGCTAAACTTGTTTTCGCGATTTTCCTATTCCTTTTCCCTCTTTCTGCAACGCACCCAAACCCTAACCCTAAAATTCTGAAAACTCTCTGCAATTTCCATGGCTGGGGACGAACAAGATGTTCGTAAAAAACACCATAGATCTTCTGAGGATGGATTAGAAGAAGATTCGAAACGAAGGAAACACAGTCACCGTAAGAGTAGCCATCGCCACCACCACCGTCATCATCGACATCGTAGTAGTAAACATGACATTGATAAAGAAGAGGTTGAGGATCTCGTATCTCAAAATCTTCCTGTTGTTGATGATAAAGAGGAAGGTGAAATTCTAGACGAGGAAGCTGAGGAAGGTGTTTTTGATGGGAAGAAAAAATTGGATTCTGATGTTGAATCTGGTGAAATTGATCCTCAGGAACGTGTTGAGAAACTTGATGACCGAAATCTGGTAATAACTTTTCCTTTTATCGGCTTGTTTCTTTAAGATTCGTATTTCGAATTTCTTTAAAACCCTAATTTTGTTGATTTTGGGTATTTTCTTGTGTGGCCGATCAGAAATAGATTTAAAAACACTCCCTTTTATACCTTTTGCAATCCGTGATGTCTGAATCGCATTAGCTAGTAAGGCAAGCATGGGATTGCTAATTGCTAGTTAAGTCAAACCAAGATTACTCTGTGATGCAATTGCAGGCTAAAGTTTAGATAGGCGAGTTATGAAGAGTGATGCCGTATAATAATTTCGTAAGACCTGCTTACAAGCTTATAGAATTTAATATTGATATGCACTTTATAGTCTTTGAGTTGATTTTAATTGCATAAAATATTAATGTCACTGTTAATTTTTCAGGGGACTAGTGACACACACAAACTTTCTGATGAAAAGGCAAAGGAAATTAGGTGTAATCGCAATGGGTTTTTGGATCATGGTGAATCAGCAATCGATCTACGTATAGATAGGCACAAAACTGATGGGAGTGTGGGAAAGAGTGTGGATGATGAAATTGATACTCCACAGGATTCAAGGATTGAAACAGTTAAGCACAGGGAGAAAAAAGTGAAAAAGCGAAGCGATGGGTCCCCAGATCGTGTCAATGGTTATAAAGAAGACACATCAAATGCTGGTGATAAGAAGAACCATAGAGGATCAAGGTCTGCAAAAAATGGTTCCACGAAGGACAGGAATGCTGAATCAGATGTTAGGAAAAGTCGTGGAAGGTCGAGATCTCCCGTCACTAGAGAAGAAGCTGACTCAAGAAAATACAGGAAAGTAGATGATAGCTATATTAGTACCGAACATGCTAGAGATTCTGAAGACGATAACTCATTGACTTTGAAGAGACATTCAGATTCAGTTGATGGTGAAAGAAATGGTTTAGAGAGTATGGAAAAGTCTGTTTCTCCCGGAAGCAACAAGTACAAATCTGTAGCACACTCTCCATCTTATGATAATCACCATGACGAGGCCCATGTCAGGAGCAGATCGGCGTCCCATGATCATTTTGAAGATACCAGTGGCCGAGTTAAGCTGCTGCGTGATTCACGAGAGAAGGCTAAAGATGAGTCTGACCATGAAAGAGTAGGTAGACATGGTAGAGAGGACAGGCCTAGGAATAGAGAACAGAGTAGTAGTTACTCTAGACACAGTGGACGGGAGAAGAGGCATGGCAGCCGAGACATCCAAGAGAAGGATAGATACAGTAGCCAAGATGTACGCGAGAAGGATAGACATGGTAGACGAGACATGCACGAGAAGGATAGACATGGTAGCAGAGACATCCGCGAAAAGGATAGACATGGTAGCCGAGACATCCGTGATAGGGAAAGGCATGTCAGTAGGGAAACTCGAGAGAGGGACAGAGGGAGGGAGAGGGAGAGGTATGACAGTCAGGTGGCTCGTGATAGGGACAGAAGTAGGGACAGAGGAAGAGAGTGGGAAGGACAAAGGCTGAGAGATACAGACAAGGACAGGGGCAGGGATAGGAACAGGGAAATAGAAAGTAGTAGAGATGGTTATAAGGATATTAGGCGTACAAGACATGAAGAATCAGAAGATCACCATGAAAGAACAAGATTAAAAGGTTCTGAGGTCGGTGAAGAAAATCTACAAAGGTACAATTCCTCTTATTTAATTGTGATAATTTATCTATGAAGGCGTCGCGAAATACTGTCATACAAATTGTATTGTCTTTATGTGTTTCAGGGATGCAGATAAGCAAGAAGATGACGAGGAAATTGAACTGAAACTTCCTGAGCAAGAAGAGGAAGACATTGCCAGAATTAAGGAGGAAAGCAGAAAAAGAAGGCAAGCGATTTTGGAAAAATATAAAAAACAGCAGTTACAACAGGTTCAACCTCAATCCGAAGTCCCAGAAAAAGGTAGCTTCACTTTAGCGTCACTGTAATTATGAATTTCTATACATGTATTTAGAAGCACATTTTGTTGGTATCTGATATTTTATTTACCTTTAACCAGAGCCAAAGGCTTCTCTTCATACAGACAAGCTTCCAGAACAGTCTTCTCTACCTGCAAACAACCTTCCAGAACAGTCTTCTCTGACCAAGACTGCCATTAGTCTTGTTCCTAAACTCCCGAGGAGTACGAATGATGACTCAGATGCTGATGGTGCTGACCCAATATTTTCAGTAGGAAAATCGCCTGCACAGAATGGAACATCAGTTTCTGAGAAGACTCAAGGTGCTGGGGGACTGGGTGATGGCACTCCGAAGGTTAGCAAAACTGTTCACGACTCCGTGTCCCTTGGGTGCTGTAATATGTGGAAACAAAACTAATTTTATGTATTTTTAAAAATGTTTGCAGAGTGAGAGATCAACAGACATGTTCAGTGATGACATTTTTGGAGAATCGCCTGCTGGGGGTCGTAAAATGGTAACATAAACATGGATAGTTTTCCTCATGTTTCTTTCGATATTGCAGTTGTGTCGGTCCTTACGTTAAAAAAACATCCTGTTCATTTGGTTTCCTGTCTTTGCAGGGGAAAGGAGATGGTTTGCAAGTGGAAAGAAGTGGCCTTAATGATAATTGGGATGATGCGGAGGGATATTACAGTAAGTATACTAGTATATGATCAACTCTTCCTTTTTTGGGTCTTTATTTTTCTAGATTCGAGTTTGGTTGTTGGTTTTCCATTTTCATAAGGACATGTTTTATTCTTGCAATATTATGTGCGAGCTTTAGTTTTGTCCTGATGGTTAGGACATGATCCCTATAGGTTATCGATTTGGGGAAATACTCGATAGCAGATACGAGGTCATCGCTGCTCATGGCAAAGGTGTTTTCTCCACTGTTGTTCGCGCGAAAGATCTTAAGGCTGGGAAGGATGATCCTGAAGAAGTTGCCATAAAGATTATACGCAATAATGACACTATGTAAGTTTTATATGGGTTTCTTCAGAAAGGAAATCATGCTTTTAAAATTTTCTGATTGTCTGAAATATTGTTGTAATTTGCTCTTTATGAATAGGTACAAGGCTGGTCAAGAAGAATTGATTATACTGAAGAAGCTAGCTGGAGCAGATCCAGAGGACAGACGGCACTGTGTTCGATTTCTCTCAAGTTTCAAGTTTAGGAATCATCTTTGTCTAGTTTTCGAATCACTCCATATGAATCTTCGTGAGGTTTTAAAGAAGTTTGGTCGTAATATTGGCCTTAAGCTGACTGCTGTGAGGGCTTACGCCAAACAGTTATTTATCGCGCTGAAGCATCTAAGAAATTGTGGCGTTCTTCATAGTGATATAAAGCCAGATAATATGCTGGTAGGTTAGCTTGCCTTCCCTTTTTCTTGGCGTGTGAAGGCTCTGATATTTTAAAAAAGTTACTGTGCTTTTATCCAAGAAGCCTGTATCTGTTTACTTCCATTCAGGTAGTTTTGTAGTTTTTTGTTTCTTTCGATTTGTGTTCTCATGTGCTGGTTTATTTTCAGGTTAACGAGGCTAAGAATGTACTAAAACTTTGTGATTTCGGTAATGCTATGTTTGCTGGGAAGAATGAAATCACACCATATCTAGTCAGCCGTTTCTACCGTGCCCCTGAAATAAGTGAGTTTCATCTTTGTATTCCGCAGTAGAAAATTACTTCTGTTTGCTACATCCCTGAGGTTCTTTATTACGTGCTTACATTTATTTATTTTTCTCCTGCAGTTCTTGGTTTGTCTTATGATCATCCCATGGATATCTGGTCAGTTGGGTGCTGTTTGTATGAGCTTTACTCTGGGAAGGTCCTTTTTCCTGGGCCATCAAACAATGACATGCTTCGGCTCCACATGGAATTGAAGGGACCTTTTCCAAAAAAGATGCTTCGAAAGGTTTGTTTTCATATTTGTTCATCCTTAATGAAACTAATATTTTCTTCTGATTGGGGAGCTTGAATCTGTGATGACGGCATACCCTTCATTTTAGGATTATCTGCATCTTGATTCGTTTAGTATAACTGAATTGCATTTATTCCTTGGTTAGATATGCCATAACCTTCCATGTTCACTTCCAACAGTACCTGCTCATATAATTTTGTTATTACTCTTCTTCCAGGGAGCCTTCACCGATCAACATTTCGATCAGGATTTGAATTTCCATGCCACAGAAGAGGATCCTGTTACGAAAAAGGTGAACATTAATTTCCTGTGTATTGACCAATTGCTAATGAGTTCCTTCGCTTCAGATGATAGAGTTGCATGCAATTAAAGAGAACATAACACATGCAATCATTGATTGAGGCTTATGATATTTTTTTTGTAGGCAATAAAGAGGCTACTTGTTAACATTAGGCCAAAGGATATGGGCACAGTTATTACAGGGTCGCCTGGTGAGGATCCGAAGATGTTAGCCAATTTCAAAGATTTATTGGAGAGAATATTTGTGTTGGATCCAGACAAGAGGATGACGGTAGCTCAAGCATTGGCTCATCCCTTTATCTCGGGCAAGTGACAAAGACAGCTGGTTTTCTGACTCCAGACTGCTGTCGAGCTACATACATGTACATTATCATCTTGATTTTATATTTAGTTCTCTAATCAGTGGGAATTTATTTGTCTTTGTCTTTGCTGCTCTGGTTCAAGCACTGGACATGTTATTGCCGTGGAATAAGAGCGAGAAAGATGATGATTGGTCTGGAGACCTTCCCCTCGGCGGTTCTTTCAGTGGGGTGTGTTCTGTTTCTATTGTAAGACAACTCGCCGAAGGCGTTTTTATCTCTTGTAACATTCTAGATGATGGCCTTTATGTAGATTTGCAGTTTTCTTGTTTTATTTACTGTTTTTTATTCTCTTTTCATTTGTGGTTTATTTACTTTAGTTTGAACTTGAGCTCCTGCAAGTTATGCAGGTGTTAATGCATTAGAAAATCCGTAATTTGACGTTCAGTGATGCTGGATATATATGACATCTTAGACAATTGGTTCAATATTTTTTGCTTTACTGGGATGTGGTGTACTTCCTTTATATATGTTTTTTTTTTTTTTTTTTTTTTTTTTTTTTTGTAAAATGATTCTTTGTCTGCATTAATGTTTCTTTGGGTTCTGGAGAGTCTAATTATATCTTTCATTCAGGGTTTCTTCCAGCTATGAGGCAACCAGTTCAGTGCTTTAGATGCTTAGAAGGCAACCAAAAGAAGGTACCCTGGTTTGCTTATTGGGCAACTTACTGTGTCACCCTTAAAGTATATGACAAATTGACATGTCTCAACTGCTTAACTTTTGTAGTATATAATATAGGATTTTTCTGAGGCTTTTTACTTCAAATGATTTCCTCTAGAGATTGTGGTTCTCATTTTGTTCAGGAATGGTTATATGTTTAGTTTGTATTTCGTGTTTTTTTGTAAAGTATGCAGTAAAGTGATCGCCAAATTGTCATGCATTTAGTTAGATTTATGCAACTAGAGATATGTCTTTCGTAGTGTCCTTGCTTTTACTTTTATTTTTAATTAAACCATCATATCTGATCCATGCTTTGGTGGTTATGGAGGCTTTTGCATTGGAGATGGATGGTTGCAGGCGTAGTCGTGAATCTTTAAAGGTGAGTTCAAATTTATTTACGTTATATAATACTTTTTATCGAGTAAGTTCATAGTAATGTGGATATTTCTTTGTTTAAAGCGTTGATAAATTCTAATGCAGCTTGTTGTTTTCTTTCTAGGTAATGGTTTCCAAGTTGTTGGGATGGTTGTAAGTTCTCTATTTCAGTGTTCTCTTTTTCCCTTTTCCCTTCTCTCTTGGTCGGGTTAGAATTCCACTATGAACCCCCCCGCGGCCCCATTCTTGTCGGCTAATTCTCTTTTTCCACCGCCCTTAGAGATTGTAGGTAAATAGCTGGCTATATCATGATCATGTTCTTAGATTTATTTTTATTAGCTGGCTATATCTGTGGCATGATCATGTTGATTTTGATGGTTTGGGTTCTGCTGTTACTATTGTTGGTCTGCATCATCGAGCTTTAATTTTTCTTCTGCACAAGCTGTATTCTCGGCTTCCTTACCAGGTAACACTTACCTCCGTAGCAGAACAACATCATGAAACTTACTTTGCAGAGACAAATTAGGTTTCATTATCTGGTTAAATTTCTTTACCATTCTGTGGCAATTGAAGATGCAACTGGCACGGAACGTATTTATTACTCCCTTGCCTCTTCTCCAACAGGATTAAAATCAGAACTTTTAATCCCCAATCCTTATTTTTCAAACCTTGTTTGGAGATCTTATAACTACAATAATAATGTTTCCATACTCGCTATGAGATGTTCAAAACCCCCTTTAATACATTTTCACCCCATACCCAAAACTGCACACAATAACTATTTCAGACTCATGAACCCGAACCCTGTAAGGCAAGTTATTTTTCTACTCCCCCACTAGATGTTTTTAGTGTATGTCTGCAACTTTGTAATATAGAGTTTTTGCTTGATTGGTGGTTTCCTTTCTAGAGTATCTTATTAAAAATGTTGGGGAACTCACAAAGTTTTATTTGTGCTTCTATTTGCTTAGTTTTGATTTTTATTATGAAGTATGAAGTGGTCCAAAACAAGGTAAAAAACTAGAAAACGGGGACACGGTATATACAAAATAGATCAGTAGTATATCATAGATTGCAAGAGAAAATATTTAGAGAATATCTTAGTATTATCAAATCTCAAGCTAAAAATATATCTTTTTAAGGATAAATTTCTCTTAATAAGGTATGTTATTTACAACTGTACTAATTACTGAAGATAGAGCTGAAAGAATAACTTTTTAAGTAGACCTTCTAAAATAATATCCTAACAACTAAAAATATATATTCTAACAGCTATTGTAGTAAAATTTTAGAGTAATTAAGGTATTTTAGATTTTCTTTTATATATCTTGGTAATGGTAACTGAGCCGTGTCCTGCGTGTCTGACATGCGTGTCCGTGTCCAAACGTGTCGACACGGCTCAAAACTTTTTTTTGGCGTGTGTAACACAGGATTTTAGGCATCCTTGACCTGTCTAGATGCGAAGTTTTTGCATCCTAAAATTGCACTCTGGTCCTCCTTTTGGGCCTAGGAGAGAATGAAGTCAATTCAATTGACCAGAGTAATGAACAACAACAGCATCAAGAACCTACATCACTATCAGAACATGATCAAGTTAATACTCCATCAAAGATATAGTTCCTATACCACAGAGTAACACTAATATCCCATTAGCCTAGCAGTGTTTTCTCTATTGGGCGCACTATCCCTTTTCTTGACATGCTTTTGACAACTTTGTGTAATTTCATTTCAGGCCAATTTTGTTCGGTCTTATTGGTGTGGTGTGTATTAGCTACTGCATATATGTATTAGTCTAGTTAGGTCTTAGCTTTGAGCGCAGTAGGATCAAGTATTTTTTTAGTCTCTTCTTTACAGTTGAGTATTGTTTGCAACTAATTCTGTTACGCGTAGTTGGTAGGTTCTAGTCAGTCCTTTAAGCTGCAATAGCAGCCCAGCATGTAAATCTTCCGTCTTTCCTTGTTTCCTTAAGAGTATTGGAACTATTTTTACATGATTACTGCTTTGACGTGGGTTATTACTATTTCGGCTACTGCAAACTAGTACTTCAACTATGACTTTGATAGACAAACAGGTGAAGAAAGTTCTGGTGTAGGGAATTTTTTCAGAACAATCAATTTGACAGTACCTACTTGAAACTGTAAATTTTACAGTTTCAACACCATTTGTACCCAAACTTGGCCGCCAAGGAGGATTACAATGTACAAGTTTTACTCCACTTTACTCCACTCTCTAAGTTATACATATGCCCTTGTCACACCACCTCCACCAGGTCACCTGTGGCTATGCAATGGAATTTATAGGCCAATTATTCATCAATTTATACATTTAAACACCTACGACTAGCTCACTCGATTGGCATGGGAGATGGACCCTCACTGGATCTTCAAATCAAACTACTAATAACTGCAAGTCAGGTTCCAATGGAAACAAAGCTTTAATATGCACAGTATTAGAACAATTTGATGTACTGGATTGGATTCAATAAGATTTGTTTTTTCCAGATTGTGTCATATGGCCCAATTTCAAAGCCATGCTGCTATAATCAAGAGCCATTGTCCATCGGGATGCTTACACCATAAATGATAACGCTAAACACAATTAATAACACCAGACACAATTAACAGCAAACACAATCATAAATAAAGATCTCTTGTCGGCAATCACCTCACGCCCGATTCCCAACTAATGTTTCACACTTTCTAAGGTAATCACAACGATCAAAGAGGCTCTAGATTTGATGGCCTGGATGTAAGCAAGTTCTTTAAAGTCTTTTGGGACACCATGCACCTTAAAGTAATTGCTACGGTTCAGAGTTTATTCGGTGCAAAAACATGCACTCACTCGTGAACACACCTATCTCACCTTTATAATACCATAAGTGGATCACTCATTTTAATAAACCATAATACTATGTAATGTAACCTACAAAATTATATCCAAAATGTTGGTAAATCGACCCCTCCTACCTTTCATGTAAACCATACCAAAGTGTTTTTGTACCTCAACGATCAATACTTGATCTTATCGCGATCGCCGGAAACTTTTCCATCATACCATAACATCAGCTATCACCAAAAGACCTAAAGTTGTCCTCAAGATGGATATTCAGAAGGCTATGATAACTTAGATTTAGGATTTATCAGAAGAGCATTTACCGAGCATGGATTCCCAAACATTTTCATATACTCCCTCCGTCCCACTATTAGATGACCTAGTTGAAGTTTGCACAATTCTTAAGGCAATGAATGAAATGAGTGTTTTTAAGTATTTTTTACAATTATACCCTTATGAATAATAATTTTTAAATTTTAGAAATCATTTATCTCTCAAACTATACCATAGATTTTCGTAAATTTTGTACCGGTGAAAATCATTTTAAAACACCTACGTAACGAGTATAAACATGAATATCAAATTATACATATTTATTATGATACCGATAATCAATCAAAAGGGTAGTTTTAGAGATATCTCCTTGATTAGTGAAATAGGTCAACTAATGATGGGACAAGATCTTAGACCAAGTAGGTCATCTAATGGTGGGACGGAGGGAGTAATACATAATGCTTTGCATCTCCTCTGTTACATAGACGATCAAGATCAACGGACCCCACACAGTTATATTAGCCCGACTAGCGGAATCAAATAAGGTGATCTGGCGTGTCCTTATATACAGATCCTCTCACCTAACCTGGTAAAACTGAAAAATTAAAATAACATCAAAGGTCTGCAAAGCCCACCCAATCCTTCATCTCATCTCATGTATGCCAATGATATTTTCATCATATATAAAGCATCTGCAGATAGTAGTCCACACTTCAAGCAACTACTACACTTTTATTCTTCCTTAGTGGAACAAGTCATCAACAAAATAAAATCAAAAATCATCCACCGCCCAAAAATGCACCGGAGTATAGTGAATAATCTACCACATATGTTCAACATGCCAACCACAACGATTCTAATTCAAACTAAAAAAGATTCAATGTTCATGCCTCCACTTCAACGATTAGCACGTAAGACTAGAACACCGCTGCCACGGTGGGGAGGGCCGACCGAAGAAAAACGAAACATCCCTGATTGCATAACGCGTTATACATTTTTTTTTTTGGAATGTTATTTTTGAGGCATATACATCGTTTTAGTGATTGCATAACCAAATTAGTGGATGCATGAACCAAAATATGACTGTGTAAACTGTTACGCATTCTTTGTGGTGGCTCCATAATTAGTTATGCATCTTCTTCTTTTTTGGGATGATATTTTTAAGCGTATACTACCTTCGTTTCAAAAAAAAAAAAAAAATTCACAGTTTCATTTTTGCCTAAAAATAAGCAAAATTGAAAAAGTGAAAGTATCATTTTTTTGGAAACGGAGTGAAAGTATCACTTTTTCTAAAACGGAATGTGAAAGTATCACTTTTCCCGAAACGGGAAATTAGTCGTTCCATAAACCAAAATATGGCTGCATAACGTGTTATGCATCCTTTGTGGTGGTTTGCATAATAGCTATGCATACAATTTTCGAGAATTGTGCCTAAAAATGAAAGTATCACTTTTTTTGAAACGGAGGGAGTACATCGTTTTATTAGTTGCAATGGAAAATTAGTTGATGCATAAATCAAAATATGGCTACATTAAGTATTATGTATCCTTTGTGGTGGTTTGCATAATGGATATACATTTAATTTTCTAAAATTGTGCTTAAAATGGTAAAAACCACCAATTTTTTTTTAATAAAAAGTATAAATTTAATATTGTTGTTTGTACTCATTACTTAGATTTTTTTATTACCTTTCCAACGAGATAAAATTTGTAAAATTTCAAGGCACAGATTTTTAGATATGTTATATTAAAGTTTGCTTTCCAATTATACCCCTACAAAAATAGGATACATAAGTAGTTATAGTAATTGAACTAAAAGACTAAAAGAGAGGGACTATTGTGTCAAGTGAAAAAGACTAACCATGGACACCAAATCCAATCTTTTTATCAAATTGCACATTTGTGTTAGGTTTCATTTTACAAAAAAGTGGTCATAAAATGGACTCCCTCCCTTCGGGTCCTTCGGACCCTCCGGTCGGTCGGCCCAACTAAAGGTTGGATGGATGAATGCTTAACTCTAGCATGAAGGTAGTACTGATAAACTGCTATCTCACCCTTACTTCCAATCATTTGATGCAAAAACAACTACTTACTACCCATGTCCACAACAAGATTGACCGTATTACTAGGAGCTTCTTTTGAGGTCACGACTCCTTTCTCAGAAAGCTGCAACCTATGGGATGAGATTAATTAACCAAACCTAAAATCCAAGGAGGGATCGGTATCATAAACAGTTCATAACATGATAAATCTCTACTAATAAAACGAGCACGTATGCTATGTGATCAAGCAGATTTTATCCGGGTTATCCTTTTTAGAGAGAAACACCTCAAACAAGAATCCATTTTTCTGTCATAACCTTACAACACATTCATTAGTTAGCTCACAATGAAGCTAAACTTCCTCCTTTGGCTTCTATATCATGAAAGATTGATGACGGCCGATGAGTTAAGTAGAAGGGGCATGAATATGGATAGGTTGTGTCGTTTTTGTGAGGAGCAAGATGAAACAAGTGCTCATTTATTTTACGGTTGTTGGAGGACGAAGAGAATTTGGACATATTTTGCGGAAGTGTGTAGTTTCCATTGGACCTACAACTCTAATGTCGCTACAACTATAAGAACTTGGAGTCATGATTGGGGTGATGAGCGTCTTAATTGCATTTGGAACAATTTGCCGGTTGCAATATGGTGGTGCATTTGGAAAGAAAGAAATGCAAGGACTTTCAACAACAAAAAGAGAAATTTGGCAAGTTTGATTAGAGATATCAAGATTCAAGCTTTCTTTTGGGCGGAGTCTAACACCAAAATGCTAGGTTTAACGGCCAATATGGTGATAGCATTGTGGGATACAAATTTCTATCATTCTCATTGAGCTTGATTTTGAGAACCAAGGTCGCAAGACCTTCTTGGTTTATTTGAACTTTTATTTCTTTTCGTCTTTTTTTAGGTGACCGAATCCCCTTTCGGTTTCCCTTTTTTGTTTCGGTTGTTTTTATTGGGTTGAGGTACCCCCTTAAGTACCTTTTTTCAATGAATTTTCCTCTTGACCGATCAAAAAAAAAAAAAGTTAGCTCACAATGGAAACAATTGATATCTCTCATACCTACTATCTAACACCATATATTTCATCGAATTGGAAATGATGTAAAAACTCATATTACGACAAAATGGATTCCACAATTCACAACCCTTGATTCAAACTAGTGCCTAACTTTTCTAACAACGATGGATATTACTAACACATATCACATAATTGAGTTCAGGAAAAATTATCTCAACTTCTTCCCATAACAACAACAAGAATTATAACATCCACATACTTCGAGATGAATCGCCCGATAAGATCTTCTTGCCACACATAAAATTTGCATCCTACACAGTTGTCTTAGGATATAAATGTCTATCCCAAAACATCGATCAAAAAAATCCTAAACCCTTTACCCATATCAACTTTATTTGGTCACTGCCGTTTACACCAAAAAATTACTTTTCTTCTGGGAAATTTTGTCTGAATGATTACCCACCTTCAACAACCTCGGCAAAATCCACCTCACAAGTTCCAACCTCTACCCAATCCTTAATGCTGCTCCAGAAATAACTATCCATGTTCTATTGTAGTGCCAAATCTCCAGCACAACTTGGCACATCTTTCTCACCCAACTTTCAAATGGCTCAACTGCCATACATAATATATCTAACCTCAACACTTTCATAAATTATTCATTTCAAAGCCCCATCTATCACCATCACTCCTTTTGTTTTCTCTTATGGTCTTTATGGATAGATAGTAATGAATTCATCAATCAACGTGAACAACAATAACCAGCACTGATTATCCAAATAGAGTAGCAGCTAGGAAGGAAATTACTTGGGCATAAAATGTTTTGCCCCCTCATTCACCAGATACACCACCATCAATAAACCTAAACCATAGAAGCAGAACTACAACGATGGTTTCAGTAGGTTGGGTCCCGCCAATCCCATACAAGTTAAAATTAACACTGACGGAATAGTTGGAGGACACATGGGTTATGCTGGGGCCAGTTTTATCTGCAGAGATTCCATGACAATGACCCTAGAAGCTTTAGCACATCCCACGGGCACTGCGACTTCACTGTTGGCTGAAACATGGCCATGTGATGAAAACAAATGATGATCAAAACAAGGTAGATGCCAAATAGATAATGAACTAAAGTGTACTTCTAAGCAGACACATAAGATTTGGTTCGCTTCATCAAAACCAATAATGAACCACCTTGGTATATCATCAGTATGATAACGGAAATCAAACACCGATGAGGCAAATACCACATATTGTAATATAACATATATAACTATAGGGAGGGAAACCAGGTGGTATATGCGCCGGAAAACCATGTTGTATACGGAAGACATGTAGGTTGTTTCTCGAGTACCATACGGGATCATACCGAATCATCATATGTAAACAAAATTGTATCAAATAAGTCCATGGGTACTATGTAGCCTCGTTTATTCCTTTTCTAGTTTAATAAATTTAGTTTATGCTTCAAAAAAAAAAAAAAAAAAGAGGCTTGGCTTAGCCAGCCCCGTGCCTAAAATCCTTTTCCAAAATTCCCCATTGAACTCGTGGAAGTCTTTCCCAAGTCCTGGACCACGATGTATTTCTGGTTCCTCAGGTTGAACCAAGCATGTAAACATGTACTAATTTCCTTTATTGTTGATCGCCAAGATTCATTTGCCCTGACTGTCCGGTTAAGATAAAGAGTTTTGTGTTTAGGAATGGGCTTGGTATTTACAACCATTAGTCGAGAACAAGATCAACAGACCCTTATGATCATATCCAATGTGAATTCATCACCTTGAAAGTAATAAAAGCAGCTAGCTAGGTACTTAGACTCATGGAGGATATTTCATCATACTACAAGAGTGTATAATACAATTAAAATAGAGTAAACAAGGGGAAAATGTAATGTATGTTACATGCTTTCACCTCTACATGTGTTAGCCACTTTAAAAAGTTCAACGTCAATGTAAAAGTTATCATTGTTTCTCACATGTTTCTTCATTATATGGTGAGAGAAAATGAGGGAGAAAAATGGGGGACATTTCTTTATTAAATAATGAGATACAAAGAGGGGGAGAAAGGGGACAAAATTGATATCATAACAGTCAATTTTCCGTTAATAGACAATATGTAGCTCCTTCATAATTTCCTGCGGAATTCGTAAAATTAATCCCAGCCCAACATCTTTAGTTTCTTTCTAAAATAATATAATATGATATGTAAAGAAACATGAATCAACCAACTATCAATTCTGACATTGTTTTTGTTAAAGAACATATTTTGGTATGTCATGATTGTTGCAATTTTGTTGATCCCAAAACTATGCCTTGATTTATAGTCTGCTAAAGTCAGACTGGGCCTAGGAATAGAGCATGGTAGTTGAGTATCAGAATTCACCAATCGACCTTGAATATTGAATACTGAAGAACGACAGCGTCAACGGAAACTTCATCAACAAAGATATGCGAAGAATGATTATCCTATTTACTCATATTATTTACCATTTTATCTACCGAGGCATGTCATATGACTTTAGTATTATGATGAACATTGCAAAGAATAATTCAAGCAATAAGGAGTAGTCAAGTTAGTTCTTATTCTCACAAACTGTTTTACTCAGTTTACAAACATGAAATTATAAATACAGACTTGATGAATAGATCTCAAATATCTCGCGTACACGAACTAATTTGCTCAGTTCGCGAACTGTTCGATTTTGAGATAAACTTGGATACTATTTTTTTCTTCAATAGCAAACAAAATGATTTATGAAGTTTGCGAAATGGTTGATTTTGAATGTTTTATGTATTCTAGTACACCACTGTTTGGGACAGTTCCCGAACTTGTCAAATACAAAAGGCACTACTTGTTCAAAAATTACTTTGGACAGTTCAGGAACTGATTTCAGACTTGTAATATTATACTCCGATTTAAGCTTGTCGGTTCCGGAACTAGTTAACCATTGTTTCTTGGAAAAAAACTTGGTGCTTAACGTATACTCACGGTTGCACATATCTTCTTTGTTATTCAAGGAAAACTTCTCACATGCTTACGTGTACAACCAGTGACAGAACAAGGATTTTTGGTCGGGTGGAGTATCATAGAGATTTTTTCCTAGCACCATAACCAGTCTTGCTCTTGTAGTAAACAAGTCATCCTGGTTTACATCATACACGACAAAAGAAGGTAGTAAAAAACATGACTTTAGTACTTTAAGAAAATCAATCATTCCTCATATCAAAAATACAAAGATTTTTAAGGTTAAAAAGATCATCTCTCATAATACTTTTGTAATATCTCTTCATACCTATTAAAAAAACAATATATTTATATTTAATTCTTATATTGCAAAAAATAATATTAAAATAACTTTAAAAACTAAGTAATTTTTGTAACAATCACCATTAATTTCATATAAATAACGAATTTCATATCATCTAATCATATACAAAATTTAATTGAACAAAAATTCAATCAATCGTCATGTTAAAGAGTTAATTTATTAAAACAATGAAAAACTATAATCATATAATTGGAAGATGTCACTATACTTTAACTGTGCAGGTAGTAGCCGAGCAGAAGTGCTTTTTATTTTATTTTATAGAAGCTGAGCATGAGACTAACACTGTCGGAGTAAATGGGTAAATTATCTTTTGCATGTTTGCAACTCTCTATAGAAGTCTAAACCTTATAATAGTTTTCTCTCATGTTTGCTTAATTAGAAGACGGTTGGGAAGCTTCGTTCTCGCTCACTTTGTTAAGTATAAATTCAATAAAATTTAGGTGGGTCCAGGGATCCACACACCTCACTAATAGCTCCGCCCATATGTACAATCTATATGGAGAAGTTAGGCTTGCTTGGTTACAAAGCAAACATGTAAACACATAAACTAGTTGACGAACCTAACTTTGTTTGTAAGCTACCAAGCCTTGTTCATCAATATAAATAGAGGACTCCTTGCACACTAGAATCTCAATCATGGCACTTTCGTGTTCTAGTTGTGACTAGATTCGTCCTCTACAAACCTAGGTTTCCTTTGGGGAAACTGTATTAGGTTACAACTTTGAAAGACTTCATTATGGGATTCGTGAAGCACAGTGAGACTACTTTTTACCTGATAGTTCTTGTTAGCCATATCTTATTCTTATTTTTGTCGTAGTTTCCAAAATATAGATTAGGAACAAGATAGATAGAAATCATAAAGTACTCTTCGTCTTAGACTTGTGATTCCACAAGATAGATATCTAAATCATTTCTGGTTTGATTTGTTTAAATTTTTATTATGACGTACAATTGATTAGTCATCTCTATAAGTTTTGAAGAGAGTAAGTTGTCATAATTATTGAGTTTGCTTGATATTTTCTTTTCCTTGAAAATTCCTCATAAGAAGATGGATTTCCATACCTTGATTGAATATCTTTCTAAAGGAAAGTCGAATAGGCTTTCTGTTAGAGGCAAAAGAGTCAGAAGTCTTCACTTAGGTTGAAGAACCTACTAGGCCTGTAAAGGGTGTTAGCCATGGAAATCATGTTGCGTAGAGCATTCTGAGATCCAAGAAACGTAAAGGATCACAACCGAAGGTGAACTGCTCATAGGGTCGATTCAATCTCACCTACATTCCAGTTCGAAGTCTGATAGTAGGCTAGTGTCTGTAGCGGCTTAACACGGTATGGTATTGAAGTACTGGACTAAGTCCTGGGGATAATCTGCACATTTTAGTTTTGTTCGTTAACAAAATTTCTAGTGTTTTGTGTTATTCCTTTTCCACATTATATTTTTTATCTTTATAATATAAATATCACAAGTAGTACGTTAAACAATCAAGACAGTTTTTTAAGCCTAAAAATCCGGATAAAACCTACAAGATTTATTTTAGAGAATTCATATCTTGAAAGAAAGATTATAAGATTTGTTCTTTTTGGAATTCGGTTCTTATAACAACTAGGTACATACTAGGTTGATACTTGGATATCAATTTTTGAGATCGTACAAGTATAAATTGTCTACATACCAGGTATCAGATCTTTACTATTGATATGTACTAATGATTGCAACAAGTTTGTCCATTCAGGTTTCAAAACGAAAAACTTTGTGGTGTACTTGGTACCCTTTCTTCAATTTCTATACATTAATAATACTAAGTTTGTGCCAATTAGATCAATCATGTTTAATTATATGCACAAGTTGACTTACCCGAGCCTTAACATTCTCAAATATGTACAAATTCTATATTTCCAGCTTTGTCAAAGGACAAAATTAAGCCATTTTCAAATGTCATTTCCTTAGTTATTTAGATCATTAACCCGAAACAAACTAGGAAGCCAATCTTTAAACACAACATGTGAAACAACCTGACTCACACTAGTGTCAATATCATGCCAAACTTGCATCATAAAAACACAATCTATAAAATTGTGTCGCATATTGTCAACACCATTATCTAATAAGGGAAAAATTACACTAATTTTAGGACATAATCTTGCAATTTTAACACTTGTATGCAAACAATCCTGAAGGAATTTCCATAGAAAATGAAGGATTTTGGATGGTGGTTTTGTTTTCCATATAAGTATTCATTCCAATAAATATGATTTTGGGAAATACTAGTATTAGGTTGGTTTATGTCATTCTGGATAGCTCTAAAAGCCAACTTAACACTGAAAAATCCTATTTGAACTAGGCTGCCGTTTTAGATGATCTTCTCTTATCAAAGAAATCTTGATATCTAGAATCTTGTATATATTTTTTATTTATCAAAAATGGCTTTAAGAACCCGAACATTCCAAAAGTTTGAGGGTTGACCTTAGAATATTAGCAGAAATAAATTGTGAGTTAAGAGTAGAGGATATAAATGGTACCCATCTATTTTTCTAGATATGAAGAGATTTACCATTACCAACCTCCCAACAAAAGTTTTTTCTCACGATATCCAAACATGTACACAATCCTTCCAAACTCAAAATCCATGATTACAAACATATAATCAATCATAGATTAAAGTCATGTAAATACTACCTTTGAGGATTTGAACCCATAAGACATCAAGAGACTGAAGTCCAAGCAAGCTTGGATAGAATTTCCTTGTTCAAGATAATATATAGCTTTAGGTTCATTCCACCTAGAACTTTAGGTTAGGCAATCACATGCCGTTTTTCATGTAAATACCATGTTACCCTTTTTCTAGTTCCATCAGAACCTCATTTATATATAATCTATTTTATCAGTTAATTTCTTGGGGATCGGGAACACAACCATCTGGTGTGTAGCTAGACTTCATAACACCGATTGAGCCAAAACTATTATGCTATTTAAAAAATTTGATTACCAGCTAGCAAGTCTATCATTGTATTTATCAAGAAGACAAAAGAAGGACTGAACCTCAAATATTTATCATTTTGACTTAATTTCTTGATATTAAGTATGTAAAAAACTCACTTTTAGTTTGATTACTAATTCGAGCACTAAATGTTAGACCAAATTTTGGAAATTTACTGATTGTCCAGAAAACTTATAGATTTGCTTAATGATCTACAAATGTATAGCTTCATCATCATTTTCCTTAGTGAATATAAGGCAGTCATCTACAAAGAACAAATGTGAAAATGCGAGACAATAAGTAAAAGTTGTAGTACCATGAATCTGTTTAGGGTGTTCTGCTTTGAGTAAAGCTCTGGAGAGAAATTCAATGCACAAAATTAATACATAACATGGTAGAGGATCACCATGTCTAGGATTTCATAGGTTTCAAACACACACCAGAAGAGCTATTTAACAATGTGGAAGTAAACACGGTACCAGTGTGGTTCTCTATCAAACTACACAATTTATCACATAAAGCAAGTTTATCCAAACCATTTAGCAAAAACACGATTCAATCCTATCAAATGCCTCAGACATGTCTAGTTTGATGGCCATTCATCCATATTTAGTTTTGTTTTTCTACCCACAGAGTCTACAAGCTCATTGGTAATAATAATATTATTAGTTATGCATCCACTATGCCATGAAAGCAGCTTGAAAATGAGTAATAGTTTTCTCAAGGACAGTTTTGATTTTAGTTGGTAAAATATTTGATACTACTTTATAAGAGGTGTTACAAAGACCTATAATTTTGAAACCCACATCATTCCTCAAATAATTAGTTTTAGGAATTACATAAATGAAACTGTGGTTCATCTATTTAAGGATATATCTAGAATGGAACAAAGCTTAAACCATTTTAACTATATTACTACCAACAGTGTCCCACAAAATCTGATAGAAACCCGGAAGAAACCCATCATGATCTGGAAGTGGTCCAAGGATTCATATCAAACACCACATCTTTAATTTCATTTAAGTTAGGAATACCTACTAATTTGTTGTTCTCTGTTATGTATGAAGTTTTATAATGAAAATAACTAACATAATTAGGAGGATTACTGGTAGTACTCATAAATTTAAAATGAAACTTAAGATTAGATGTTATGTATGATCTCTTTTAGTTAACCACAAACGAAGACTATTTTAAAGAGTATCAATTTGTATTTTTTCCTTCTGAAATTTTCCTTATGATGAAAGTAATTAATGTTGCTATCTCCAAAAATAAACTTTTCCTTTGTACATCTTTGTTTCCAAAAATCAGCCTCAAGTTTTTCCTTGGTACTTAATAATTATAGTTTGATTGTAAAATGTGAAATGACGAGGGTACCAGGTACATCACAATATTTTTGATATCAACCTACTATAGACATACCTTGTATAATCTTATAAATATAATAAACGTCAAATACCATTTCAACAAGATGTGCACTTGGTATATAGTGTAAGTTGAAAAGATGGGATCGTACCGAGTGTTTTATTAACATACAATGCTATTACTTTAGTTATAACTATAACAATAATTATAATGTGAAAAGTAAAATAAAGGCATACAACAAGATTTTGTAAACGAGGAAATATGCAAGGCACAAAAACCCTTGGACCCAGTCCAGTTTTGAATACTCTAGTAACTAATTGACTACCACAACTTCGTAAAATTCAATTAAGTAAACTACTCATAGTTACTCAGTTCCTTCATTATCCATGTGCATACAACCAATATGGTCTACGCATGTGAATCTCAAGATAGAGTCCACTATCTCAAGTTGCTTCACCTATTGTGAAGACTTATGCTTCTAACTCCTTTGGATCGTAATACGTAACAATAAAGGAATAATAACCTGTTTCAGTAACCACTCACTTATCAATCTCCTAGATCAAAAATAGTTTAATCAGAGATAACTCAAAAGATCTTCCGCATAATCAATGTATACTCCTTTGTGGTTAAATATCAACTAAGACAAAGATTTCAGAAATAACCAATCTTAGTATACGAACTCTCAGATTAATTCTCAAAAGAGAAACCACTAGATAGATTGTTGATCTTTAAAATAATCCTGATATCTGTCGAAATAAACTGCTTGTTAGGATCCCAGTCAATCAAATGTGCACGAAGTATCACAAAGATCTGAATACCAAAAACAAAGTCTCATAGTCTTTAATCTTCAATCTTCAAAGTAGCTACATAAACAACTTGATCCCACTAATGATCAATTACACACAATATAGATTCTGTTAACGTTGGATGATCACTAGTCCTATCTTCAAATCTTGAATCAATAAGTCTATCTTCGAACAAACTCTGGTGATCTTATATCAGAAGAGAAGGACCACATAATAAACAAGTTAGATCTATCAAGGATAATTACATCGTTAGTCAATCAAATCAATAATCGAAAACTAAAATAACAATACGACTTAGTTGCCAACAAACTGTACCATTAAAAGCTTCTTGATCCCAAAGAATACTTTAAACGAACGCCAACAAAATAATTCATCTAATTAAATTTCTCCCTCTATCAATGAGTATGTAAAATACTACGTGTGGGCTCCCCACACAAATGGTTAGGCAGTATGTCATGGGATAAGTTTGTAATATTAATAAAAACCAAGGCTTGTTTGGAAAACAAGGAATTACCAAATCTAAAAATCCTAAAGATATACAATAATAATATATTTTCGGTTTTGACAAATTCCAACTGTAATCCAACTGCCGCATCAAAATCAATCTTGGATGACATTTAATATTATGTAGCATACCATATGTACTTTAAGAAATATGTTATCCTCTGGGATATGGAAAGCATATATATTTGAACATCTAAAAGATATTAAAATATTCCAGTTACGGGATCTCGCCATGAGTATCAAGGAAAATACTTGAACATCAAGTACAATATAACCCCTATAAAATGATAGCGTAGGGACCAACAAAATTTATCAATTTATTGCGGTATTAAATAATCAAATAAATTAATAATTATTAAATTATATATTAATTAGTTTATCAAAATATTGTTTAATTCTAAAAAAAGTAATCAACAAAATGAACCAATACATCTTATTCCATTGCAATTTTTTTTCATCATTGTAAGATTCGTTCAATGGATGACACCGTATCAAAGAATCCAAGTGAAGCGTTAGATTATAAAGGAACTAGAGAATTGCAAAATTTAATCAATGGATTGAATTATTACAATGGAATGGATTTAAACTGCCCTCAATAGGATATTATTTCAGATTTGTTGACTGACGAAGAAATAATTAAGAGTGTCATGGGAAAAGATAAAAGTGATGATGTGGAAATCGAAGATGAAAGTGTACTTACAGAGCCACCTTCTCGTAAAGAAGCTATAAAGCTGCAAAGATATTGAATAGGTTTTTATTGCATCACAAAACGACAACACCAAAATCTAATGTTGAGAAAAATCCAAGATGAAATTCAATGTGACATCAATTTTAAGAAAAACAAAGTCACAATTGAATCATTCTTTACCAAATTAGCATAAATGTAAAACTAAAATTATACTCCCTCCGTTCCGATTTAC
Organism: Papaver armeniacum; assembly: GCA_023531295.1. Taxonomy (NCBI): domain Eukaryota; kingdom Viridiplantae; phylum Streptophyta; class Magnoliopsida; order Ranunculales; family Papaveraceae; genus Papaver; species Papaver armeniacum. The sequence goes on along the minus strand of JAJJWW010009580.1, from coordinate 73,107 downwards.
TTGACGTTGTAGAGATTTTCACGAAGATTAAGAAATATCAGAGAGAGTAAAATCTTTCCAATTCTACCCATATTAATTCCTTCTTAAAGATTTAAATGACCTAGTTTTTAGTTTCCAAATTCTAGGAAAGTTATTAATCCCGTAGTAATTTACTTGAGATATACTACCAAATTCTCCATCATTTTGGAACATGATAAAAGATTAGTAGATTTAAAAATTAGAGTACCGATTACAATAAAAATTAATGATATTTTGTGATTCCAAAGCAAGGGCAAATCAGTGAGAATATGGGAAAAATACTAAAACTATCATCTATTTTGGAACACACAAAAACCCCTAAAACATCAAGTAAAATGGAACGGAGGGAGTATAAATTAGAGAGTTATTAATTTATATATTCGAAGTGACCTATAGAAAGCTAAAAAAAAGTTATTATTTTATAAATTTAGCGAATTATTAATTTAGCACGTTAGTCCCGACTCGGGACCGACAAAATTTATTAATTTATCTCGGATTAAATTATAGCGGTTCTACTGTAAGTCTGTAATAAGGGTTTAACACATGTTCAGATCATTATGTCGACAATTTGAACTTATTTTGTAACCAAAATACATTTTCGATATCTATAAAAATCCTAAGATAGTAGACAAACCGAAAATGCAATATTTGGTTATATAGGATCAGTCCAACTAGAGATCCTTAAGATTGGTTCTAGTAGAGATCCTACTATAAACATTAATTATATACCCCTAGTTTTGACATTCAATAAATATACCCTTATACATCAATAAATATATCTCTACTTTTAAAAACCTTACCCATTTAAAAATAGATTACCTTAATACCTTTATTCATATAATATATTTCCATATTTCAAAATACAACAAAAACAAATTTCTACCACTTCACCACTAACACCACCACACATCCACCACCAACACCAGGCCACCACCCGCCACCACCGCCGCACCGCCACCACCACTAGTCCACTGCCGCTGCCACCACCACCAGTCCGCCGCCGCCGCCACCACCATCCCCGCGGCCACCACCAGTCCACCACCACCAGTGGTATCAACAACTGAAGTTGACATCATAATATGGTGTCAACAACCGAAGTTGACCCCAAAACAAAAATCAGAAAAAAAAAATGGTATCAACAACTGAAGTTGATCCAAAACAAAAATTCAGAAAATTTAAAAGTAAAAAATAATATGGTATCAACAACCGAAGTTGATCCCAAAATCTGGTGTCAACAACTAAAGTTGACCCCATATTATGGTATCAACAACCACAGTTGATCCCTAAAACAAAAATCTGAAAAAGAAAAAAAAAATGTTGTCAACAGCCGAAGTTGATCCCAAAATTTGGTGTCAACAATCGAAGTTGATCCCAAATATGGCGTCAACAATTGAAGTTGATCCCTACAATATTGTTTCAACAACCAAAGCTAACACTAAAAATCCTGTGTTGACAACCCAACTTGATACCAGAAGCGCACAAGTTGACCACATATATAACGAGACAGACAAAATATTTCCATGAAATCACCTCCTTAGTCCTTACCGGAAAGGATAAACAAAATAAGTGAACAATTCCATCAAGTCATAAATCCCACGGTTAAGTATCATATATAAATCCTATGGGGCAAGCAGATTCTTAAGATTAATCACAAGGACTCGTACAAACGGAAATATATGTGTTTAAAGACCCAATTACAAGATACCGAGCATAATCTCGTGAAACAGCTTCACAGTTTCATACAAGCATTGTATGCACATCAAAACAAAAAAAAAATCATTTTTTTTATCTATACACTTAAAGTAAGGAGCTAAAAGCTATGTCATTCATTCATTTGGTGGTATACTATGTTGTCTATGAATCTCCCACATACAAACCACAGCCGAGAAAGTCCAATTCTAGGATTAATTACTCATGGCTTAAACATAGTCAAGAGAACTAGCTCTCAAGTTTCACATTGGTATTCTTTGATTCACTAACAACAGTTAGAGTATACGTCCAAAACATTCATTTTATTACCAATCATTAGTTAAGATGCAAAAGCAATACCTCGATAACAAATGATGTTACCATGGTGGCGACACCACTTTTTCCACGAGAACCAGTAGAAAATGGATTAAGAGAAACAAGATGAATTTTCTGATCGGAGAAATCAATAGAGATACTTCTTCCAACAAATGGAAAACTGAAATTATTATTTAGAGAAGTAGCTTTTGCTAAGATTCCGTTGGAGAAATTTAGGCTTCCTTTTGTTGGAATAATTTTACTACCATTCATGTATCAATCGCAAATCTGGCAGAAGACATTGTTGAAATCTTATATGTTTAGTATGTTGTTTCCGCCACTGGTCACAGCAAAAAAATTCTAACCTATTTCCATCTCCATCACCGCCAATTACAGTACCACCATGACCAACAAAAACTTGACCAAGAGAAAGAAAATAATTATTTTTTTATTTGTTTATGATAACTGAATATTCAGATTCAACTATTGATGACGATTTCCAATCGTCTGTTCCAAACGATTCTCGAGATTAGCTTTTAGAATTCAATTTCTCGTTGTTCATCACTGGATTTAGGTTTTGATGTTAAAAATCGATCCAAATTGAATGCTTAGGAGGAAGTGGTGGTGCTGGTGGTGGTTGATTTGGTGGGTGTATATGAGGTGGTGTTGGAACTGGCGGTGAGATCCATGGAGGTGGTGCTAGAGTGGAGATGGAGATGGTGGTTATTCTCTAGATCTGAAAAACCTCTTCTTTTTCTTTCTCACTCTAAAATATAACGCAAGGATAAAAATGTATTATTATTTTCTCGGATTCTTCTTAGATTATAGAGGGGTATTTGTAAAAGTCCTAGGGGTAGTTGTGAAGGTCCATCAAAACAAGGGGCATTTATATAATTTCCACTAAAATCTTTGGGATCGGTGCTAGTTGAGATCCTTGTTTAAAGAATCGATTTTACTAGAGATCCTGTGAATGCTATTTCAACTACGAAACAAGTTTCGCAAGTTTACTGTAGTTAAACATAATTACAAGCTAAAGATCCAACCGAAAGTTTAACACACTAGATAATAACGAATTACCAATTAGTGTTATTCCGATTTCAAGAATTCCATAGATATATTATACTTCGTAACTCCATATACCAAAATTATACGAGATAACTAGTATATCTTTCCTTAACACTTTGACCATAGTAAAATGATCAAGTCACTAATACTAGAGACAAATAAAACAAACTTTGTGTGTTATGTTTTCAATATAAATTGATTAAAAACGTAGATAGAAATGGAACAAATCGAGTTTGTGTTACTAACCTCGAACTGAAGGATGATATGTTCGTCGATGCCGATACGTGTTCAGGTTCTCATGAGTAACAAGAGCGAGTCTCAACATTTCTATGTTCCTAGTCTGACCTAACAAAGTTGACTATAATAATCAAATCAAGCAGCTTCGAGTTTTTGGAACTAAAATATTACAACCAAACTTAACATACCAACATTTGGTGGTTCAACCGAGCTATGATCTAACAAAATGATATATTTCTTTTAAATCATCCAAGTACTCCAAATAAATTAGGTTTTTTATAAGCATCTCAAGGAGAAAATATAGTAGCCCTGCATGAGGTTTGATAATGATGAGGGTATAACACTCTCCGAAAATATTGTATGGTTGTTTCATATAGAAGAACCTAATTCATCTAGTAAGTTCTCCAGCTATAAATTATTCCTCTTCCGAAAGGAGTGTTCAGATTGGTTTTAACATAAACCTCTACCATTTCACCAATTTTTGGCATCCTGGATTAGCATCTTTAAATTCACCTATAAATTTCCTCATTTCTTTTACAATTTTCTCATTCATGATTCAGGTAACATGAATTTCAAATGAATCCAAAAACAATGTTCTTCTCAATCCAATTGCCGGTAAATTACTGATGGGTAATAATCATGCAAAACGACCAGATTTCCATTAATACTCCATGGTCTCTCTTCAAAAACTTTGTTAAAAATTATCCAATTTACAAATTTGAGGACTTTCTGCACATTAGGATCTATCTCAAGACAAATAAATACTCCCAGCATGAATGAAAAGGCAGGCAACCTTTATGAGTTTTCATTAGCTTTTTAGACATTTTTCCTTTTATTTTCATTTTTCCAGTCAGAAAAACGTCTGACTTGAAAATATTTCCCTCAATTGCAAAACTGGGTTATGAATAATACCTTCAGATGTCCTGCTTCGAATGTTGCATTGTTGATTTTTTGGTTAATTCTTTAACCATTCATTTGGACATGTAAGCCATCATACCTAGGGCAGGGAAGTGGGATAAAGTATTGTTTCTTGAAGTTTACGAATTTTGGACTTTATTTATTATTGAAAGCTCATTTTAGGATTTGGGTAAACGATTGAGGAAAAATATTGCTGAGATTTTGTTATTTTCGAATGAATTATGGAAAGAAAGCCTGTTTTTGTAAAGGGGAGAATAAGGTTGGAAATTTTCCAAAATAATAAGAGAGGGAAAAAAGGTTTAAATGTGAATGACATGTTTGGCTTTTATCTAGAAAAGAAACATGTTTGACTAGGTATAGCCCGTTTACTTCCCAATGAACAATGGTTCCAGTACAAACTTCAATTGCTTCCAAAAGCATAATGGCAACAACAAAAACAAACGCTACCACCAAAATTGAGTAAGCGACTAAAAAAACAAGGGTTTGGAGTACACCACCAATTTTTTTCCAATAACATATATCATACATACCTTGTATAATATTATCGCTGCTACCGACTAAATATTACTTCAACAGGGTGATCTCGGATATAACCAAGATTCCGAACATGGAAAGATTAAAGGGGTCGATCCTAGATGTTGATAATGTACAAGTTTAATAACTTTAGTTATAAAAATCATTATAATGCAAAAGTAAAGTAAAAACACAGACACACAAGATCTTGTTAACGATGAAAACTGCTTGGTCAAAAAAAAAAAAAATCGACACCTAGTCCAGTTCTGAATACTCTCCAAATTAAGCCGCTATACAAAATCTTGCCCGCAAGCCCGTGTAGTTGAGATAAAATAAACTACCCAAAGTTAATAAGTTTCCTCAGTATCTTTGCGCATAAAAATTTGTCCTACTCACGTGAATCACCTAACAAAAATCCAATGCCAAGTGTTGTTTTACCTCTGTAAATATTTCTGCAACCCAATTCCTCTATGACGTCTTATATGAAAAGACGAGGGTACCCAAATACACCACAATCTTTAATTTATCCACCTTTAAGTCCTCTTACCGAAAGTAATTGTCCACATACAAAGTCGAGACAATACTACAAATCGGTATTCACACTTTGTGAGATCTTCTATGGATACGAGATCGATACAATACAACAATCAAAGCGTCATTATTTGATAATAGGTTCGGACTTAACCAAACACTATAGGATCACTATCAAGTAATACGGAGTTAACATTTGTGTAATTTATTTTAAATTATAATAAAACAATTATAACTACAGAAAAGAAAAGTAATTGACACAACAAGATTTTGCTAACGAGGAAACCGTAAATGCAGAAAAACCCCAGGACCTAGTCCAAAATTGAATACTCTCAGAATTAAGCCGCTATACAAAATCTAAACCAACTTCGTATGGTTGAGACCAAGCAACTAAACCGATAGTTCACTTAGTTTCTTCAAAGATCCTCGCACTTCCGACATTCAATAAGTGCACGCACTGGAACAATTCCTTTGGATCGTATTCCAAACAGTAAAGGAACAACAAATATGTTTGGTAACAACTCTCTTGATTCTTTCAGATGAAGATATCTCAAGTCATATGCAAAGGCTCTTTCGTTTAACCAATAAACTCCTTTGCCTGGTTAGATCAATCTATCCAACAACTACCGAAGTAGCAGAGTTTAGATTTGCAACCAATCAATATAGATTCAAACAAGAAACTATAAGGTGATGCCGATCTTACACAACTAAACAATCGAATAAATCCGATTCTAGTTGGATCCCAGCCGATCAAGGTTTGTGCATACCCAAAGATATAAAAACCAAATTAGAAATCTTCTTTGTCTTCAAATCTTCTTTAGTATTCAATAAACACCTGCACAACACCACTTGAATATCTTGTGATCAATCACACACAGAACGGAGTCTGTTAACAATGGATTATCACAAGACGTCTTTAGATCTACAAACAGTTCTAAAGATCCTGTCGACACTTCGATCTAGTTTGAGTGAATCTTATATCAGAAGAGAAGATTCTCAAGAATAAACAAACTAGGTGCAATCAAAGTTCAATAACCGTTAGTCAATCAAATTAATCGAAAACTAAAATAAACTGCAATTATCTAGTTTCCCACCAACGGTACTCGTAGATCGCTTCTTGATCCCACAGAAGTCTTTAAACGAGCAGTCATAAGAGATTTCGCCTAATTAGGGTACTTACCTCTCCGGATAGATGGCTCCACCAGAAACAACAAGAAGATGAAGTTTGCCTGGCTCTTAGGATAGTTTGCTCAAAAAGAAAACTTGGGTATTTATAGACTAAGGATGTTTGGACACCAAGGAATTTCCAAAGCCGAATTATTCTTAAGATATGCAATAAATGCCCAAACTCGGTTTTCATAATTCCTGGAAATGCTCTGTCCAATATTTCCGAAATCTCACTAGAAAATCTCCAATTAGTAAATGCACATTACCAATTTTTATTTTCCAGAGATGTGCATTTTAATTACTGGTAATGAAAAACATATAAAATTAACAACCTTAATTAAAAGATTCTCAACTTATTTCGGTTCGAGATCTCCTTTAGTTATTAAGGAATATCTTTGAACAATAAAAGATAAGAGTTATTAAACATGTTCAAAGTATGTAGACATCTTATTTCTTTGTAAATCCTTTTTCATATTTACAATCTTGGAACCGATTATACCATACTTCCAAACAAGTTAGAACAGGTTCGTCTGATTTCCAAGAACTATGTGATTGATCAAATATCAATACACTAATCATGGGTTTATGGTTTCGATCTCTCCTTATTTCATCATCCTTCTCCTTTATTTCCTGGTTTGACTGATCATTAGTTGTTGGTTTGTCTCTATTAGTTTCTTCACAGCCACACTGAGTAGCTTTTAAAGATGCCTCAGTTTGAGTACAGGAGGATTTGACAAACTTTATCTATTTGTCAAGGACTAAAGTATTGCAACCTTCATAACCCAAACCACGGGTATCCTTATGACTTCTCCATGTTTCCAATAATTAGGATAGATTGTTTGAACTCTCATTAAGTTTTCTCAGCATGGAGATTTCTTCTTTTAATGATTCATTTTTATCAAGAGTAGAATTAAGAGTTTCCTATAAATGCTTAATGTGAGAAAGAAGAGTATTTTCTTTTTCTTTGAAACACAACTGTTGAGAGTTTAATTCTGCGTTAGAGTCATCAAGATATTTTTCTAAAAGGCAAACCCTTTTTAGACATTTATCCAAGTTCTTCTCACAGTTTTCTGTATGAAGACGCTTAGTGCTCACATTTTCTTCGAAGTTTAAAACTTGTTGAGAGATTTCTCCTTTTAGTAAGTTATGTTCTTCATTGAGATTTCAACCTTTAAAGTTAGCTCTTTCTCTCTCAAGTGCAGAAATAAGTTCACTGGAGCAAATAAGGAATTGTTTGCTTAATTCTTTCAGTTCAGATGTTCTTACACTTGATCTTTTATCAGAAATTTCAAGTATTGAACTCAAAAATATCTCGTTAGAGGTATCTTCAGTTGAGTAACAAGAGTTTGAAGAATTGTCTTCTCTTGAGCACAAATCTCGTGATACGTTAACTGAGTCTTTAGACTTTATTCGCAGTCGCTTAGTATTTCCTTGACTCATGATTTATAGGATGGATCGCACCAAACACAGATTGTTATATCTTTTCGTGTTTGCCTGCTCTGATACCAATTGAAAAGACGAGGGTACCCAAATATACCACAATCTTAAACTTTTCCACCTATAAGTCCTCTTACCGAAAGTGATTGTCTGTGGAATGAGTCGAGACAATACAACGAATCGGTATTCACACTTTGTGTGATCGTCTATGGATAAGAGATCGAGACAATACAACAATCAAAGTGTGATTACTTGATAATAGGTTCGGACTTAACCAAACTCTATAGGATCACTATCAAGTAATACGGAGTTAACGTTTGTGTAATTTACTTTAAATTATAATAATAACAATTATAATTGCGGAAAAACAAAAGTAAATGATACATCAAGATTTTGTTAACGAGGAAACCACAAATGCAGAAAAACCCCGGGACCTAGTCCAGAATTGAATACTCTCATAATTAAGCCGTTATACAAAATCAAACCAACTTCGTATAGTTGAGACCAAGCAACTAAACATATAGTTCACCTAGTTTCTTCAGTATCCCTGCGCTTCCGATATTCGATAAGTGCACGCACTAGAACAATTCCTTTGGATCTAATTCCAAACAGTAAAGGAACAACAAATCTGTTCGGTAACAACTCTATTCAATCTTAGTGATATGAGTTAGACAAAGGCTCTTCTGTTTAATCCAATAAACTCCTTTGTAGGGTTTAGATCTATCTATCCAACAACTACCAAAGTAGCAGAGTTTAGATAATGCAATCAAAAATAAGATCTATCAAGATACTATATAGTGATGCCGATCTACGCAACTAATCAATCAAATCTATCAAAGATAAAACGATTATAGTTGGATCCCAGCCGATCAAGTTTTGTGCACACCAAATATTATGAACCCAATAAGAAATCTTTTTTGTCTTCAAATCTTATTTAATCTTCAATAAACACCTGCACACCACAACTTGAATCTCTTGTGATCAATCACGCACAGAACGAAGTCTGTTAACAGTGGATTATCACAAGACGTCATTAGATCTACAAACAGTTTCAAAGATCCCGTCGACACTTCGATCTAGTTTGAGTGAATCTTATATCAGAAGAGAAGATTCTCAAGAATAAACAAACTAGGTGCAATCAAAGTTCAACAAACGTTAGTCAATCAAATCAAATCGAAAACTAATAATACTGCAATTATCTAGTTTCCCACCAACGGTACTCGTAGAGCTTCTTGATCCCGCAGAAGTCTTAAAACGAGCGGTCGTAAGAGATTTCACCTAATTAGGGTAATTTCCTCACCGAATAGACGGCTCCACCAGTAACAACACAACAAGGTAGTTTTGCTGGCTCTTAGGATAGTTTGCACGAAATGCAAACTTGGGTATTCATATACCAAGGAAGTTTGGACACCAAGGAATTTCCAAAACCGAAATATTCTTAAGATATGCAATATATTTCCAAATCGGTTTTCATAATTCCTGGAAATTCTCTTTCCAAAATTAACCGAAATCTCACTAGAAAATCTCCAATTAGTAAATGCACATTACCAATTTTTATTTTTTAGAGATATGCATTTTAATTGCTGGTAATTAAAAGCTTATAAAATTAATAACCTTAATTAAAAGATTCTAAACTTATTTCGGTCCGGGATCTCCTTTAGTTATTAAGGAATATCTATGAACAATAAAAGATAAGAGTTACTGAATTCAAAGTATGTCGACATCTTATTTCTTTGTAAATCCTTTTTCATATTTACAATCTTGGAACCGATTATACCACACTTCCAAACAAGTTAGAACTGGTTCATCTGATTTCCAAGAACTATGTGATTGATCAAATATCAATACACTAACCAAACACAAGGATCAGTTCTACCTTAATATGGTTACTGGGACCGGTTACATCAGTTACCAGGATCGGCTACGTAAATTACCAGGACCGGTTACCATATTCTCATGGTATTATTGTGATCGGTTAAACTAGTCACTAGGATCGGTTACACCAATTACCAGGACCGGTTACGCCAATGACAAGGATCGATTACAACTCTTTTGTAATCGGTCATACAAATTACCAGGATCGGTTACACCAATTACAAATATCGATCATACCATCTAAGGTGATTACTTAGGATCAGTTACACTAATAAAAGTCATACCAATACATAAGTCAGGCATTGTGACTAGTTTTACCAAGATACATAACAAGTTATGATCGGTTCTACTAACTCACACATATTGGTAATCCAAATATATGCAATGAATAACTATACCAATAAGCCTAGCGATTTCCCTTTCGATTCATAAAACAAGTTCATGAATGTACTTCCTTTAAACAAATGTAAACATTGTTTCCTAGGATGAAATCTTCACCTTTACCCATACACATAATCACAATAGCATTCATACGATTATGTCGATGTCTTATATACGAAGTTCAAAAGATAAGCATTATACTTCGTATTCTAATTCCTTAATACTATGTCTACTAGAGTATAATCATTCACAGCTTCGCAATTATGTTTTCAATATAGCACGACTTGAAAGATACGTTAGGAATGAAACAGTTCAAGTCACAATATTACTAACCTCGAGAGGAAGGTTGATGTCGTTGATATAGCTTGTTACTTCTTCACATTCTTCAAGTCTTCGAGTAATACTTGTATGTCTCATAATCCTAATCTTTCGAGCCTAACCTATACGAAGTTGTCTCTAGTATATAATCAAGCGACTCTTTAATTGAGTTTTAATCACTAAAATATGACAACCAAACTTGACATACCAATGCTTGGTGGGTTCAAACGAGCTATGCTCTAACAATCTCCCCCTTTGTAAATTTTAGTGACAAAACTCTTAATACATATGGATAAACAAATTACAAAAAATTCATTATACATACGCTTGATTCCAAGTTTCAACAACACAATACCCTGCATATATTCAATCCATAAATGCCGTTGTTGTTATTTAAATAACAAAGCTAATACTCCCCCTAAAGGTAAGATAGGTATATTTTCAATCCGCACATCTTTGTTATTTCCCATTTGTAGTCCAAATAATTACAATCATCATATGATATGTTTCTCCCCCTTAGTCAATGCTTTACTCTTTCGTTAGATATAACGTTTAAGCACAATTGTCCTTTCCTAAGTGATTACAAATCACTTTGTTCACTCCATATATTTCTCCCCCTTTTTGTCATAAAATGACAAAGGTTCCAGCAAATACCAAAACCGAAAGGATCTTACAAATCTAAAAGAATTGTACAACCTATAAGAGTTAAGCTCGAAGGTTTCACATACCATTTTAGATAAACAATATCAAAACCGAAACTACAAGTAACTTGGTTTTAATATGCTATCTAGGAAACAATTGCCCTAAGCAATTTTCCCTAATAGTTTAACAAATTTACTAAGAAACTTAGTTCCCTTGCTAAACCGATTGCACAAATACAATCGCTTATTTCGATAAGACCAAAATAAAGATCAGAATTAACTTTATTTTTCTCATCAGGCTCTAATTATTCAGAAAATAACTTAGACCTTACACTTTAGACAAGACGAATACTAGGTTAGTTAACTAATATTTCTTGTCAAGGCATTTGATTAGACTTGAATAACCGAATCCTTTAATTTGATGAGTCTAACTAAGATCAGAATTAACTTAGGATCTCTTACCCGGAATCGAATTGGACTAAACAAATGATTCCGTATATTGCTAAGCCATAAACAATACATACAAACCAAATAAATTGACTTGCACAATTATTTCTCTTAACCAGAAGCAATTGAAACAAACATAGACATTAAAGCACCGCAATTGCACTGAAATTTCGTCAAGTCTAAAACAATTGATACCAAACAATAATGAAAGATATCAAACCAGTTTTTCTTAATCGGAAACAATTGAATCACACACACACACACATCCATACATACATAATGGAATAAACATCAATTGTACCATATTTTATTAAGCAAAAGCAAAATGTATGCAATAAACTCAAGCTTTCCTTAAACAGGAAAACGATTAACTAACAAATGCGTTACCTCAGATTCTGCATACTCTTCTCCCAGAAAGATATATCATTAAGCGTAAGTTCAAGTTAGAACTCTCCCCCATTATGTTGTCATCCTCTCGCAAGAACAAAAGAACAACAACAACATCAACCTTTACCAGAGAAAGTTTGAATCGGTTTTAACTAATGCGTGCCAATGCAAAAGTTGAAAACCCGAAACACATATGCTTTTATGTTAAACACAAATCGATTCAACATATTGTGACTTTTTCACATATGAGTTTCAATCGGAACACCTTATGATCCTTTGATAAAGCCTACCAACATGGGGCTAGAACTTAATCCCGCTAAATCAAAAAGCCACACAAACCATAAGGGTTCACACATCATATGAGATCGAATATTAAGGTTAAGAAAACCGAAATCAAACATCCCATAAACACATAGCAATAATATAAAGCATTCAAGAACAGGCTATGTAATCGAAAAACTATCACAAGAAAAATTATAAAATAATAATTTTATTCATAAATAATAGATAGTTTTATTCAGCAATATACCTTACACAATAATTGAAATAATCAAAAACTGATGTCTATTTTCTTGAACCAAGGACTTTAATTTCACTCATCTTTGTTATCCTCGGTTTCCATGATTTCATCAAGATTTTCTTCAAAAATTTCCAGATTGTCCGCGTGAAATTTAATCATTTGAAGATCATGAAACTCTCTATAGGATGCCCAACAAACAACATGGAAAATAATTTCCTTGTGAGCAATTGAGGATATTTCTTTTAGGAGTTATTTTCTAGCAATCACTTCTAAAACTCCTTCACAAAGATTGGTTGCCCTGACTTCGGTTAAGGAAGGCATCATCTGATACAAACAGAGTTCAGAACAAAGATCGAACCTTCTATTATTAGAGTTGTCCAGAACACTTTCAACTTCCTGAATGCAGTATTCTCCAACAAATTCACTGTACACCTTCCCATTCTTAGAGAAAAGGATTATATGAATCTTCCTAGTTAAAAGATCTTGAAATCTACAGGAGTATATCAAATTTGATATAGCGATTTTTAGGTCTTTCATTGTTTTTCAAAGGAATTCATGAAAGATCCGAATATGCGTTAAGTTCTTATAATACTTTTATATCCTCTTATAAAAAGAACTTTTTATTCGAAATATTTGTAGATTTTTCGGAAATCTTCCCTAAGAGGAAAAGAAAAAAAATGGAGTTACCCATTATAAACAAATTTCTATAACACACAGAGTGTTTGGGTAAGTAGAACTATGTTCTATTGCAACTGTGTATTATTTTTGATTGTTTTTCCTCTTCCATTTCTTGAGATATATGACACATCATCATATTCAGAAATCATTTCTGAATCTATTCCCTTTAAAGAATGAGAAGCAGCTTTTGCTGTTTAAAGTCATTTCTCTTATGCCTCCTTTTAAATGACTTTGGAGCATACCACACAGACCAAGGATCAGAAAAATAGTCCTTTAGTCTGGATGTCACTAAACAGGAATCTGGGTCATTTTTTCCAATCCCTTTGAAACAAAAAGAAGAGCATTTTGCATCCTTCGAATCTTGCATTTTTTCTGAAGATGTTTTCTACTACCACAAGAATAACAATGTTTAATATTATGAGAGTTATAATTTTTGTTGTTACCTTTGTGTGCAAATTTTTCGGATGCTCCTTCCCTTTTCTGTACTTTTGTTAGTTTCGATCTCTTCCTTATTTCATCAGCCTTCTCCTTTATTTCCTGGTTTGGCTGATCATTAGTTGTTGGTTTGTCTCTCTTAGTTTCTTCATAGCCACACTGAGTATCTTTTAAAGATGCCTCAGTTTGAGTACAGGAGGATTTGACAAACTTTATCTCTTTGTCAAGGACTAAAGTATTGCAAACTTCATAACCCAAAACACGAGTATCCTTATGACTTCTCCATGTTTCCAATAATGAGGATAAATTCTTTGAACTCTCATTAAGTTTTCTCAGCATGGAGATTTTTTCTTTTAATGATTCATTCTTCTTCTAAATGCTTTATATGTGAGAAAGAAGAGTATTTTCTTTTTCTTTGAAACGCAATTATTGAGAGTTTAATTCTGCTTTATAATCATCAAGTTCTTTTTCTAAAAGGGAAACCTTTTTTAGAGATTTATCCAAGTTCTTCTCACAGTTTTCTGTATAAAGACGCTCAGTGCTCCGATTTTCTTCGAAGTTTAAAACTTGTTGAGAGATTTCTCCTTTTAGCAAGTTATGTTATTCATTGAGATTTTCAACCTTTAATGTTAGATCTCTTTCTCTCTCAAGTGAAGAAAGAAGTTCATTGGAGAAAATAATGAATTGTTTGCTTAATTCTTTCAGTTCAGATGTTCTTGTAAAGACCCTCAAGCTCGTCAACGCTATTAGACCAGTCAAGAGACGTTTAGTCGCTAATAATTCTATTAATTAGATGCGAATTTTAATTAATAGGAATTACCTAACAACGATCTAGATACGAAACTAGTATTGTTAGATAGATCTCGAAAAGTTATACGAAATGGACTACTCAAACGTGTCATTTGGATACCAGACGAAGAAGTAATCATCATATACTTTGGAAGGGAGAAATAGTCTTTCTGTTTTAAACCGCCCCAGCTGCCTAGATCATTTCGGTGGGCGCCTTTATCATTTTCCTCCTTGGTCTTATCTAGCCTAGTCGAGCAGATAAGCTCATTTTCTATTTTTTTCTTCTTCTTTCTTCGTCAGTTTCTCTTTCCTTGTTCTTCATCTGCTGAGAGTTTGAGAATCAAAAGTAAGGATTTTAAGATCGAATCAAGAGTAGAAAGATCAAGGAAGGGTTGTTGGTGGTGATGATTGTGTTTTGGTAGATTCGGAGTTAAAAGAAGTGACGGGTTAGAGAAGATTAAGTTATGGTTTGAGAAATAAATGAGTTTAGGTTTCATTTGAGGTTCAAAGAAGAATTAGAATATGGAGATGATGGTTTAGGGGATTGAATTAAGATGGGTTTGTTCTTAGTTGTTGTTTGATTGAAGCTGTAGGGTTGTTTGAGGATTGAATTTGAAATTAGGGTTTCTTAGAAAATTAATTCAAAGTGGATTTAGTGATGTACAAGATGAATTGAGGATTGGGTTTTGATGATTGATGAACGGGATGAAGTTAATTGGTTGATATGAGATGTTCGTGAAGAAATGGAGAAATTAGAGTTTATGTTCTGTTCCTCCCCAAAATTTATAATTAAGGATTCATGGGAAAGTTCAGGGAAGGTCGGAAGATGAAATTGAGTTTGAGATAAGAGTAGAATCAATCTTAATTGGTGGTGGTTCTTACTTTGGTATTGAATCAAAACTCAGAGATTTGTGGAAGAGGTAAATATGGGTTCTTATTTGATGTTTCTTTTATTATGTGATTTTGATTATGAGTTGCGAGATTTGAGTTGGGTTTTGTGGATTTGGGAAAGATGATGTTGTTTAGTGTTCAATTAGAGAGGTTTTGGTTTATAGAGAATTGGTTTTGATGTGAACGATATATATTTGTATTGTGTTGAGATGTCTTGAGTGGTGCTGAAGAGATCTGAATTGGAATCATCTCTTGGGTGACTATTGTAACTCATGAAGTTTGGTTCTGAGCTTGTGGTAAGTGATATGAGGAAGCTGTTACTTGTGGTTGAGTTAAGAAGTTGTATGAACTTGTGTTGCTGAGTTCATGTATTTGTTTATGAAGTCAGTATAAGGAACTGGACAAGGGAATTAGTGTTATGTATGAGTTGTAGATAGGAAGAAGGATGACAGTTATTATCATGGGATGGGGGAATTGATTATGATGAATGTAGTTGACTTCTTATTAATCTGATGTATGGACTGGTGCAGGTAGTGATTATGAAGAAGATGTTGTTGTGGAAGGGGATTTTGTAAGTGAAGTGATAAATGGATAACATGTTTAGTTGGATATAAGAGTTTCAAGTGATTGGGTTTGTTAGTAGACTGGTGGTGCTAATGTATGAATTGTAGTTGAACTGGTGGAGGCAAGGAGTAATTGGAAGTAGAACTAATCATTGAAAGAGTGTCATGGTTTAAGTACAGACTGTGTAGTTCAGATTGTAAGAGTAACTGCAAGTGCAAGTGGTGGTGCAGGTCATGCAAGGTGGTATGAATTTTAATGAATGTGAAGTTATTTCCCTGGTGGTGTGTGGAAGTGGTAATTAGGTCAGCTACTTCACTTCAATGAAGTGTTATTTGTAGGTATTAGATTTGGAATGTGTCAGAGACTTGGAAAGAAAACCTGTGATGTTGTTTGGCTGTTGATTGTTCTTAGTAGTGCTTCTAGCTCAGGATTGCAACTACAGATTAAGGTAATTAGATTTTGTAATTGTAATTGAATTGTAGTTATTTGAATTGATTGAGTTGCTGCAATAGATGTTTTGGTTTAGACCTGTTAGTCATCCCAGTCAGTCTAGCTGACTTACCTGACTCAGACTATCTGAATGAGTTGAATCAGTTTAACTCAGTTGACTCTGTGGACTTTGACTCGTTGACCGTTTAACCCTGGACTTTGACCTTTGACTGGACGTTGAATGTTAGTTGAACCATTTGACCATCATTGACCGTTAGTTGACCCAGTTGGGTCAGCACTTGTGTAATGGGTCGAGTCTGGGCTTAGTGTCATGTATTCTTAATTTGATGTTTTGGACTCTTATAGTCTAAATTAGCCTTTGGTTTCTTCTATAAGGTTGTAGATATTCATAAGACTTAGCTATAGACTATAGAACCAATCTAATTGAATTAGTAAACCTTAGATTTGCTAAAGATAGATAAATAAAAGATATAGAACCATAAGTGGGCTTAGAATCATTAGATAAACTTGTATGAGTTATGTTATGAGCCTTTTGTGAGCCTTTTGGCTAAACTCGAGTGCTTGTATGATTAACAGTTAGTTATTAACAACGATCGATTCGAAAGATGAACCAGTGGATTATGGATCTCGAGGTAGGCGTGGCTTGTCATCAAAAGAGGTGGGAATACATTTGACTCTATGGTAACCATTGTTGTTTCTTTTACAAAAGTTTATGTTTAACAAAGTCATGCATTTCTGTCTGTATATTCTATGCAATCTTCAATTTGTTTTACGATAATCTGTTGATTCTGTTAATCTTTCCATGGTTTGGAAAGGACCTGTGATGTTTTGTTGTCAATATGAATTGTTTGGGAAATAAGAATTTCCGTTTATGTGCCTAATAGGTGTGTAAGGAATTGGTCGACATCTATTAGGAATATGATAGGCTCCTTCATTTATATCTACAGAAATTCTGCTTTTATGCTTAATAGGCGTGTAAGGAATTGGTCGACACCATATAGGCTACCAGTACTTTTTATTATTGATATTCATATTATTTTATTTGCTTTATTCTTATTTAGCTATAATCACAAACAAAACCCCCCAGCTTCTATAAGTAATCAAAACAATTTGACAACCCATATCTCCCTGTGAAACGAATCTGTTCTTATAATTATACTCTTATTTATAATTGTGAAGTGAAAGAACTTAAATTATTTTTGCATCGACTGACAACCGACCATAAGTGGTTTAAGAATCTCTCCCTTTGTAAATTTTGTGACAAAAATCTTATGGATAATACGTGAATTACCAAAATATAACGAGAACATGAACATGTTTTTATTGTTCTTCATACGCTTGAGCCAAGATTCCACAACTTGTTCACCTGCATATATGGGATCTTTACCAAGATGATTAATATACATGCATGTATGCTTGCTTAATTATAATAATGATAATAATAATAATGCGGATAGTAAAAAAAATCAAGCAACACAAGATTGATAACGAGGAAAACTTCATGATTGAAAAACCCAAATACTCTTAGAATTAAGTCGCCACGCAAATTGACCACCTCGACTTCGTATAGTTGATACCAAGTAAATACCCCTACATTACTCAGTTTGTTCAGTATCCATGCGCCTATAATCAGTCTAGCCTATACATGTGAATCCCATGATAAAGTCCACTATATTGAGATGTTTCACCGTCGTGAAGACTTATGCACTCAACTCCTTTGGATCGTAACCCAAAACGACAAAGATTAAATCTGTTCCAGTAACCAATTCACGTATTGATCACCCAAGCAGAGTAAATGATCTTTCATTTATATAAACAAAACTAGTTTTATCTACAAGTCTTAAGTTTATCAAGATAAATTGCTTATGGATCCCAGAGGATCAAGTTTGTAATAAGTAACACAATTACCAGAACTAAATTTATTTTTTTCAAGTCTTCAACCTTCAAAGTAACCTATGCAAACTAGGGCTGTCAATGGGTACCCATTACTCGGAGCCTAAACTGCACTGTTAGGCTCTCTATTTCGGTTCGGCTCTCTTAAACCATTATTTTCAACACTTGCTCCAACAAACAAGATTCGGGTCCTCAGTCCACACGGTTCTTTTTTTTTTTTTCTTCAGGTCCTAAAGTTGGACCCATTAGCAACTTAGGACCCGACGGGTAATTACCCGATTGGACCCAATGTTAACGGGTCCAAACGGGTAATACCCGTCAGTACCCTTGTCGCTTGAAACTTCCTTATAATTTTTCCTTCATCATTAACAAAACAAATATTTCTCTTGTTTTTTTTTTTTTTTTTTTTTTTTTTTTTTTTTTTTTTTTTTGAATTAATCAAAAATAAGCCATGGCCGTGGAGAAGTATTTTACGTAATGGGTACCCTCAAGATGTACAAGCCTTATTTGAAATTTGCTCTTTTCTCGTTCCGTTGTATAAACTTTTCAACCTTGTATATGGTTAAGTATCTTTTTATTCATCTTTTTAGCAAAATCATAGGTATTTTGCTAGTTTCCTATGGCCGTTGACAAAAATCACAATACAAGCTGCACCATGACTTTGATTTTTTTTTTCCATTTTTCATTTTTTTCTTACATTTAATCTTTATTTAGTACATTAATAAAGAAATAAGAATAAATTTTTATAAAAATAATTTAGATTTTAGCTAAAAAGAGAGAGAAAATAAGTTTTTAAGATTTTCTTTATAGTTTTTTTAATACCCAACGGTACCTATAGCCACAACTCCTTTTCCGGACTTTAAACGGGTCCGGTTAAGGTCCACAAATTTAGGAACCGGACCGGACCGGACCACCGACCTTTATATAAGTAGGGTCCTCCCAATTAAAGTCCGGGTCTAGTGATACCCGGGAGGACCCGGACCCATTGACAGCCCTAATGCAAACAACTTCATCGCACTATTTATCAAACATAAAAATCGGAGTCTGTTAATGTTGATTGGTTAACAATCCATCCCATGGATCTTTAATCACTACATATGCAATAGCTAAATCTTCAAACAAACTTGAGTGACCTTGTATCAGAAAATAAGGAATATAGACTAAACAATTTTATATATCGAAGATAACTATACCATTAATTCACACCAAGTAATAAACAATAAAGGCTAAATAAAAATCCAACTTCCACCAATTGTAAGGCCAGAGGCTTCTTGACCCAACAAAGTCTTTAAACGAAAGGCGACGCAAGATGTTTCACCCAATTAGGTTACTCATATCTCTTTCAAGTTGGCTTTCCCACACGACAAAGGTGTATTCAAGGATGAGTTTGTAAGGACTCTGATCAAAATGATAATTTGGGAGATAGATAAGTGAGCTGGTTGCTGAAAAAAATTTAGTCCTTTGCTGTTTCAGGTTACGATCCAAAGGAGTTTAGAGTATACGTCCTCACAACATGCGAAGCGACTCAAGATAGTGGACTATGTCTTGGGATTTACGTGGGTAGACCAGATTGGTTGTATGCGCACATGATACTAAAGGAACCGAGTAACTAGGGGTAGTTTACTTGGTCACAACTATACGAAGTTGCGGTAGTCTATTTGAATAAAAGATTAATTCTGAGAGTATTCAAAACTGGGCTAAGTGTTAAGTTTTTCTCTTTTAAAAAATATTGTGTGTCGTGCTATTATTTTGCTTTCCACATTATAATTATTCTTGTAGTTATTATTATGTAATTGCACTTGTATGTTAATCCACTTGGTACGATCCCATAATTAGTTCAGTCACAAACTTAGACTATATACCAAGTTACATCTTGTTGAAGTAATTCTTTGACCATTATTGTTTGGGTTAAATTACACAAGGTGTGTATATATAGGTTGATACAAAAAAATATTATGGTGTACTCGGTACCCTCATCATTCAGATCATGGGGGATGAATAGTTTATTGATCCTTGGTATGATAAGTGGATGGCCTCCTTAGGATGTTCGATTCCTAATCCTCGGGTGCCTTTGAATACTGAATTGAAGGTCTCTTACTTCATTAAAAAATAAACCAGAACGTAAACCCACTTTGTAAGTGCTTCTTGTGAGAAGATTGTCACTATTCCCTTAAGCCATACATGTACTCCTGAGGAGCTTTTAAAGAATTATCGGTTTAGTTTTAATATCTGCTTATTTGGGTTTCGAAGATCTTAGACCTTTTCTAAATACGAATATCTGAAAGTACATTTGGAGAATTAGAATCACACATTATTCAGTTGTTTCTTTGGAAATCAACAGAAATGACATTCTAACTCGACTGATCTTACAGTCTGGACTATTGTTGGTTCTGCTGTATGTCCTACTTGTTCTCTAGGTGAAAAATATGTTATGCATGCTCTTGTTGTTTGTCGTTTTGCTTGTCAAGTTTGGTTTATGTCCCTTTATGTATTCGTACTCATGTTTTCTCCAACAAGTCTTTGTTTGATTGGATTCATTTCTGGTTAGTTGGCCTTATTACTCTAGTCCCAATTCTATGTTATGTTTGGTCTATCTGGAATAGTATAAAAAACTTGTCGTTTGGTGAAAAAAAATGAAACCTTTGGTGAGGTTTTAGGTCGGGCTAGATCCATGCATGTTCGTTTCCAGAGCCCTTGCCTTCCACATTAAACCTTTGCTAAGATGTCTTTCGTATAAATAAGTAGATGGTCCCACCTTTTGGTTGGATTAAATGTAACATTAATTTTGTTGTTGTTATTTCTAGGATGACTAATGGTTAAGGTTATGTGATGAGAGACTATGTCAGTAAAGAACCCTTTTGTGCCCATGGTTTTTTGAAGTCTCTTCTCCAGTTGAATATGAGACTCGTTCGCGTTTAGCCCTAAAAAAAATTATTCTATCACTCACAATCTAGGCAATTTTTAAAAAAGGGTATTGGGTTAAATCTCACTTTGCTGCCGGAGATTTTGCTAATGACGACGTATCTTTTTAAGGATATTTTCCATTTTCGTTCTTGCTTAGTAGCTTGTAAATTTACTTTTTAAACTACATATCTTTAATGATGTTGCTTAATGATATAAGATAAACTTTCGTACAATATTTTGGTCAAGACCTCCTATCTGATTCATATGCCAACTGTTAAATAAATATGATCATACAAAGCTTTTGGTTGGTAACCTAGCAACAGGCTGGGCTCCAACTCCTTTTTGAATAACAATTCCTAATCTATAAAAAATAAAACTACCCAAGCCGCTACTGGCATCGTTACTAACTAGATAATTCTTCAGACGCTTGAAGAAACCCAAAGTATCTTCGCCGAGTTCCCCTAAAGTAGAGAAAGCTAGGACACCCAAACCATAACCATGTGAAACACACTTGTCCATTATGTTGGAGAAAATGAGTTTTAATTAAAAGGTTTTATGGTCTTGGTGTGGTTTGATCTAATGACCTATGGGTCTAAGGATACTCACTCATTTTTGGGTGAATGAAGTGGAATCTTTAGTCCCACATTGTGGAAAACTAAAGAGGAGCTCCACTATATAATCATACACTTATGTATGAATTGTAAAACGTGGGTGGAGCGGGTGGGCAAAAATACATATCTTTACCCATGCGATATGCGCGTATGCCATGCACCAAGTCCCTTTTCTACACGGATTTATTTTTGGCGAGTTTTTCTTTAGGAAATTAATTCCAAATTATTTCTTAAGAGTTTTATTTATGGTAAAATTCCTTTTACTTGTTTTTGAAGAAAACCAAAACCTAACTTGATTTGCAAGTATTTCATCCTATAAATACAACTCGAAAATCTGTTTTCAACACACCGAAAAATTCTTCTTTTATTCTAGGGTTTCTCCATACGTTTTTACCTCCATCCCCGTTCTTTGAGTTCGAAGAAAGGGTAAATTGCGTTGTGCTAACTCAAGTTATATCGGGCAGTCTTATCCTCGGACACATCTTGACTGTGAGGGGTTTAGCATTACTCAACTCGAGTATACCCGCGAACTAATGTGTTAAGGACAACTTGTTGAACCTGTGATTCTGCCCTCGACAAGTTATTTCGGTAGAGTTGTTTCGCATTAGTTCTTTACATATTATTTTGATACATCTAACGTGCTGTTCATTGTTGCAAGATTCCAACACATTATGTTGCCAAAATCTATTATGATAATTTAGGTAAATCATAAATGCGACCAAAAGTTGGTCGTCCAATTACCCTTGATCAGTTTTGGTCCCTTTCTCTTCTCTCTCTTTCTCTTCCCTTTCTTTAAAAAAAAAAAAAAAAAAAACAACGTCTTGCTTAGATTTGGTCCTTTTGGGCCAGATATGAGCAAAGATTCTTTTTCTTTTAAAGTTTTTGGTAGTAGGTAATTGAATTAGATGCTTTTACATCGTTTTTTGTGTCTTTTGACATATTTCTCCGTCGTTTTGGGGCGATTTTTCCTCGTCGTTGAGTTCTTCAAATTTTAATGGCTGGTTCGTGGATTGTTATTCTTTATTCAAAAACATCAACGATTCATCACGACATCGCTTTGAATCGACACCCGTGTTCATGTGGATCGACAAATTTATGAGCAAAGTACTCCTTTGTTTTAGGAGCATCTCTTATTGAAAAAGAGTACAATAAGTTAAATGGTCTTTTATTTCCGGATATACCATCTCTCCCTTATACATAAAATTCTTTTGGATATGTTTGTGGTTTACCGCTCTTTCTCTTCGCGATCTACTTGTAATTGATGTCCTTATTTGTATTAGGATTTTGATTATCTTGTATTTTGATGTTTTTGTTATTCTTGTAAGCAAACATATAATCACTATTTTGATTTAAATGAATTGAAGTATGTTGATTGTCCAAAAAAAAAAAAAAATTTAAATAAATTTTGCCGACGCAGAGGAACAACAGTATGTGTAATTATTATCATTATTTATTTATTTTTGTGTAATTGTGTATTACATTTGTGTTCAGTACTTCTGAAAACTTAGAGCATCACCCGGAACCATTAGGTGATTTCTGTTAATATCCATCTCTAGTTGGTAATCTGAGGTCCAGAACTTGAGGAGCTATCGACCACTGCAGCTTAACTTTTGGCCGACTGGAACCAATGGTATGATATATAGCTGAATATATATATTAAGCCATAATGACTGGAGGTGCTGTGGTGTAGTCGGTTATCACGCCAGACTAACACACTGAAGGTCCCCAGTTCAAGCCTGGGCAGCACCAAACATCAGTCAATTTTTGTTTTCATAAATAACCAATGAAATCCTCTCTATCCCTCCTTGTTAGTGCATTCTTTTCAACACGGTTGGTGCCACCAAATTGACTTTACCGTACTGATTCACAAAACAGAACCACCTTAACTTTTTACATGGTGCACGAAATGTCAAATTAACATTAATCAAAATGTTGAATCAGAATACTAGAGAAGAAATTCTAAACAAAGACAGCCTTAACATTGTTCCTTCTGGGCTACCCATTCAACTAATGAAGTTTTTTGGATTAATGGTGTGTTTCAACGGTGGAGTATAGACTGATCCACCATGGGGGAGAGGGGAATGAAACTCCAAACTTCCAAAGAGGGAAAATGGTTAGGTGCACATCGACGTGCAGTGATAAGACTGAAGTGAAGTAGGAAATAGTCTATGGTGGTGTACGCAACAAAGTCTTTGTCCTTCTCTGTATTTAAATCAGAGTGTGTTGGTGAAGCCGGATTTATCTGGCCCATAATTTGTGACATCTTCTCCTTGTCCACATTAGATTTCCATGAATCTAGAAGAATGGAAGTCATTTTCCTAGGAGTGGAAAACAGTCGCAAGTATTTCAGATGCAAGTGATTAATCTTTTTATTATTTATTTTTAATATATTTTTACAGTAAGTGACTGCTTTCTTAAGCATTGTAATTACTCAATATATTGTCGGTGACCGATCGGGGATTATAAAAAAATCTTAATCACAACACTTATCCTCTTATGATTCTTTAATTAAGCATTGTCATCAGTCGACATATTCACGGTGCATTTAAATTGCCATGTATTTTTTTCTTGGCTATCTGAATATTTTCATTTCGCTCTACCTAATTTGATAATAGAAAATCTTTAGTCCTCGTTCATCGATTTTTAAATTCATTTGACAGTTAATCTTGCGAAAAATGGGTCATTTGTCCAAAAAAATTTAAAACATGGTTCAAATAGACGAGTAAAAATTATTATGGGTGAAATGGACACAAAAAAATAGCAAGGATGAAACTGGATTCATCCTGGCTTAAACTTAAAAAATAGCGAGATGAAACTGGATGCACCCTGATGTAAATTAAAAAAAAAAAAATGAAAAATGGGTAAGATAAAACTGGTTACATCCTGGCTATTTTTATATTTTTGTCCATTTAAACAATATCAAAATCTAAATATCTTTTTCACCCAGGAATTATTGATTTTGGTCTTTTTAACCAATTTTGTGTTAATCTTGATATATTATTTCTCAGTAAATTAATAACAATTTTTACAAAATTAATAATTTCACTAGAATTCTGCATGTATTCATTTATCGAGGCTCAACTGTAGCTGGATTGATTTCTTCTAACATTTTCTAATAAAAAGAAGATGTCGTATTTCTTTTATGGTCATATAGAATTTCTTTTACGATCATATAGAAAGCAGTATGCAAGGAATTTTTGTGTTCCCCGGCTTATACGTTACATAAATCTAGCTAAGTGGCCTAAGGATGTGACAAGGGATGTTCTCCAGCAAGTAACAAGTACCACCTCACTATCAATCAAGGAAGGTTTTATCAATTTATTTTTTCATCATAACGTGTAAAGTAAATCATGTTACTTCTTTCTTTCTCTCCTTTTAAGGCTTTACCCCATATAATGAAGCATCCATGAAGGTTACAAAAACAAAAACACAATTAAATTTCCATAAACAAACACCACAAATACATACAGTAGTCCGTGTGTGGACCGGGTGTGACCCACCGATTTGAAATCTGACCGCGTAATTTTCAGTTAGTCTTCTGTCTAATTCTCTGGTACGCAAGACTTAGCTCATAAGAAAAAGAAATAGTAATTAATATACACGTACAGTATATGAATGAGAATCTCTTCATTCGTCACTGCATATAAAGAGAAAAATTTGACTCTTCTCATTTGTGTTGTAGCAAAGTAGAACTAGAATCCGAACAAGGAAAAAACAAAAACAGCAGGAGGAGGAAACAAAAAATATGGGTAGAAGAATGGATGCTCTTCTTGGAAGAACCTTCAAGGTTGCTAAACTTAGAAATCTTGTAAATCTAGCCGTCTCTCGTCTTGCTGTTCTCAAGAATCAGCGGCAAGTTCGGTGCTCTCAGGCTCGCTCTGATGTTATTCAACTTCTTAACCTTGGCCATCAAGATCGCGCTCTTCTTCGTGTAAGTGTTTGATTATCTATATACTAGGATATGTGCATCATTTGCATGCATGAATTTGTTGGTGAGTTGTGTTTTTTTGGATTTGGTTTTTGATTTGTCCTATTTTCATCAGGTTGAAGTTGTGATCAAGGAGCAAAATATGTTGGATGCTTTTGGCATGGTAGAAAGCTACTGCCATCTCCTGTTAGAAAGATCAGTTTTGATTGAAAACAGCAAGTATGTACAATAATGTTATAAACACTTGACCACTGTTTGTTTAGTTTTGCATGAATGATTATTGATCTGTGTTTCATACTGTTTGTGCAGAGTTTGCCCTCAAGAACTAGATGAGGCAATATCAGGTTTGATCTTCGCTGCTTCGAGATGTGGGGAATTCCCAGAACTCCAAGAGATTCGTGAGATGTTCACTTCACGATATGGGAAAGAGTTCACTGCTCGTGCTGTGGAGTTGAGGAACAATAGTGGAGTCAATAGAAAGGTAACTTTTCAATCTTATTACATTTATGCGCTTATTGTGTTCTGTTGATTATTTTACTAATACCGCCATTTACTTTTATAGATAGTTCTGAAATTCTCAACTCAACAACCGAGCTTGGAGGTCAGAATGAAGGTTTTAAAAGAAATCGCTTCTGAGAATGGCATCACTCTACATTTTGAAGAAGATAGTCCTATTATCAACAAGGTATTGGAGGAAATGAACCCATTATAGAACTTGGTATATTTAGTATAATCCTGATTCTAAGTCGAGGCAAGTACTTACTGTGTCTTAATCTATCTTGGTTGCAGGATAATTTGGAGCTCAACCAAAAGCAGAGTCAGACTGAAATGGATTTGTCATCGGCTAAATTAGAAGATTCCAAGGTTGGCGATGAGATGGATAGGAACAAACAGTACTCTGGGTCACTGAGAGCAAGAAAGTACAGGAATGTTGCTAGTGCAGCTCAAGCTGCATTTGAATCAGCTGCTACAGCAGCAGAAGCTGCAAGAGCTGCTGTTGAGCTTTCTCAATCTGAAGCCCATGACAAAGGTTATGATGATTATCACAGTAGTCCTTTTCGTCAGCAGCGAAGAAACAGATCCAACGAAATTCAACCCATTGATGAATACAGTTCAGAATCTGAAGGTGAAGGTGATGAACTGCCACAAAATAATGGGCGAGACCAAGAACTCGAAAGGAGGAACAAAGCAGAGCTTCAGAGATCATCATCTTGCTCAAACTCAGATTCAGATGGAGACATGCAACAGGAGACAAAGATATACTTAAACATACAGACCCAAAGGGAACAATTGGAGGAGATAACATTTGATGAGAGTGAAAATGAGACCAAGGGTGAAGTCCCAATAATAGGAAGAGAGGAGGATTTATATACGAATTCCGGGGAGAAGGTTCAGGTCAAGCATCTAAACCTACAGAGGAAACCAATATCAGTGAGGACTAGACGGGGGTAATGGAAGATAAGAACTGCCGAAAGAAGAACTAGTTACAGAAGCTGGAGTTGGTGTGGTAAGGTTTTAATATGATTGCAGAGACTAGAGAGACGTCAGGGCGTGTTATTTTTTCAGTACATTTGAGGTTGGAAAGTTTGTAAGAGTAAAATCATAAAAATTGTTTTCTTGTAGCTATATCAGCAAGTTATTCATTTCATTTTCTTTATAGATGGGTGTTCAACATCCACTCCATGTACAAATCGATAAAAGACTATCATATAAATATTTCTGTATCTATTATGTTGGAAAACAAAAGAGATTTAAGTATGTGTTGAAAATCTAAGCAGTTGAGATATTTAAAGTTCTGCTATATGATGATTCACTACTAATCTGAGGAAAATATTGATCCCTCTGAAACTTGATTTTCAAGAGGATGAAAATCTAAATCACTTGAAGTCATCTAATATTTACAACAAGACAAAGCTAACAAAACCTCACTAACTACGCAACACTTAAGTTATATCCCTAATGCAGCATTGAACAAAAACTACCGACCTCTTCTTCGCTTCTTACTTTGATTAAGTCGTTAATTCACCCAACTGGAAGCACACCAAAATCTTTGTTGTTTCTCTTCCAAATTTACTGACCTCTTCCTCGCTTCTTATTCCGAGGCATTAACTCACTCAACGACTGCAAGCTTACACCAACGTCTTCGTCGTATTCAATTCCAAGTTCCTCCTGTCAGACCAGATCAATCATTAAACCAGTTTCAAAGTGAGTGAATACTTGAGTAAAGACACACAACTGAATGCTAAGTATTACCTTGAATTCTTTTAAATCCTTTGGTGAGTTCTCAGTAATAGTATCCCAAATATCTTTGAACATCCTTTTACGCTTTCTCCAGTGACTAATTTTCTCCAAATAAATTCCTTCAATGGCCTTTCTGTCTTCTGGTCTCACTGAAGTGACTCCATCTCGCAATTTATTAAGTTTTTCTTCCATTGCTTCAACCTAAGAAAACACAAGGAAGTTTCTAAGTCTTCTATGTCATACCCATCTAGGTTCTGGAATCACTTCATTTGTCTATTTTCAAAATACACTACCTAAAGATGGCTTACCTCAGTTTCTAGCTTGGCTTGTTTTGCAAGTATTTGTTCAAGTGTTAAATTTGATTGCAGTGCTCGAATTTCTGCAATAGGAGAGCGAACAGTTACACAGTATCTACAATACCAACCTCATTTCTTGCTTATCTTGATTTTATAAAGAATAAAATCGAAGGAAGGAAGCAAATACCATTATATACAGATACAGCTGAGTAGAAACTGGAATACTACAGACAATATGAAAGGCTCTTACCTCCTTCAACCTCACTGATTGCTCTCTTTTGTGCTTCTAAATCCTGCTGTAGAGTTGCATTTTCCTTCTTCATCCTATCAAGCTCTTCACTGTTGGGAATGTCAAACTGATCTTGCCGGGCAACATAAATCTTTTGCTTACCATATTCTTTGAACGTAATCCGCCCAGTATCACACAGAGCGTCCAATGCTTTCTGAACAGCAGTCTTTTTAAGGTTGTCCTTTTGCAAAGCATCAGCAACATTTTGAGCATTTAGAGGTCTATTTTGCTGCAGTAAGAAATGAAAACAATGTGATGTAAGTACAAAATATGCAATGTTTCAAACACATACACAAGAAACAATCCGGCGAGAATTATTGAAAAAAACTTGAGATTGATGACGGAAGCAAAACAAATATACCCTATCCATCAATGACCCAACTAACTCTGCAGTATGTTAAGGAAAAGGTTGAGATTGCTTTCTAAATGATAAGTAATCCAGATACAGAATCATAGACCTGGGATATGTTAACTAAGTGAACCTACTGCTCTAACCTGAGCATATGAACAGCCAATCTTCTGTTCGCCAAATTACTCTTTAACCCATAAGAAACATTAGAAAAGCGTACCCCATTACCAACAAAGTTACTTCATTCGCCTAGTTTTCAGGTATTTTCATGAGTTTGTAAGTTTTGTCTTTCACATACCTAGATCTCTAGGAAATAGTCAAATCAACCCCTGTTTAGGACAGAAAGCTAGCACAATTTTAAATTAGTTTAACCGTTCGAAACTGGATTAGTTGACTGGAGAGAGACAAAAACCTCAACTTATCAGGTGACATGGTGGAACGAGTTTATTAGTAAACAAGATTTAAATCAAATGTAGAATCCACTACCTCTACCCACTGGACAATGAACGAGAAAACTCAAAAGACACCCAAATGAAACAATGCCCTATCAGGCCATTACACAATTGTCTGTCCAATTTCAGATAATTCCTCCAGTGCACTGAACCGTACCTCTAATATACTTGCCTATTCCCATAAATAGTTATTTTGGACAAATCTCTCTATCTCTAATACACACATCACAGTACACAGTTTTCTACTCTCCCATCGAACCACGCGGCGTTCCTTTAGAAGCTTACAATACCTACAATTATATCACCTCAAATCCTAAAGCAACTCTCTCCCCCACAGAATCCAAAACCCAGATTCCAAAAACTGAAAATATGATAAAATTCAAACAAAAAGTTCACCTCAGACAACATTTCCAGTTCCCACTTAAAACCCTAAAACACTTAATAAACACTAGTTAGTTACTGGCTTCTACTCTTTAAACCCTAACCATTGAGACATAAAAACTAGAGAAATAGGTTATACCAAAATTAGGTCTTTAGTAGTCTTTTAATGTCAATTGCTTAATC
This sequence comes from Papaver armeniacum, assembly GCA_023531295.1. Lineage (NCBI taxonomy): Eukaryota > Viridiplantae > Streptophyta > Magnoliopsida > Ranunculales > Papaveraceae > Papaver > Papaver armeniacum. The sequence goes on along the minus strand of JAJJWW010009580.1, from coordinate 43,314 downwards.
CACTGTAGTTGCTTATAGCCTTTTACAAACAATTAATAATTAGACCGTCGTTGTGAGTTCCCCACAATATCAGAACCCCCTTAGTAAAATTTTGAGATGAGAAATCAATCTTGCTAACTAAAGCATGATGAAGGAAAACAATAAATCATGATAGAGAGAAAAGAAATTAGTATAAACAAGATAGATAAAATGGTTTACCTCATTCACAAATTTGAGAACGATACCTGAAAAAACAATAAGACAAATTAGGTTAATAAGTAAATCATCCAAAGACAGGAATGAGTAATTGAAGATGGAAAGAGAGAGTTTGATGATTAGGGTTTTACTTTCAGCGGTATCGGATTTTGGCGGCATTTTCAGATCGGGTCTGTGAAAAACCGCGGGAAATGTTCTGTGTTGCGAAATGGGAACTGGTAGAGATAGAAAAGACTGAGAAAAGCAAGTATCTTATTTGACTATACCACCCTCTTCTTCGTGTTATAATCACTGTAGAAAAAAGGCTCACGATAAATCCCGCACTCTAGGCGTGTAATACGTGTAAGTCGGCTCAAAAGACAGAAGAGAACGTTGTCCTCGAGTCGTCCACATTATTACATCTCCGAGTAACAAAATGATGCAATACAAAAGATTCTGGTTTGGGAAAAATATCGTTTGGTCCTTTTTGGGAAAAATATCGTTTGGTCCTTTTTTAGGTGGGCCCATGTCTGTTGGTTTTTTGGTCAAACGCCTTTACTGTTTGGTCCTAATCATTTAAAAATATTAAACTGACAAAAATACCCTTCTGTGTTAATTTTTGCTTATTTTCTTGTAGCAATTCATTCCAGAAATGAAGACCATATAAAAACCTAAAAAAACAAAAATGAAGTCCATATAAAAACCTAAAAAAAACAGACTTCATTCCAGAAATGAAGTCCATATAAAACCTAAAAAAACAGACTTCATTCCAGAAATGAAGTCCATATAAAAACCTAAAAAAAAACAAACTTCATTCCAGAAATGAACTCCATATAAAAACAGACTTCATTCCAGAAATGAAGTTCATATAAAAACCTAAGAAACAGACTTCATTCCAGAAATGAAGTCCATATAAAAACCTAAAAAACAGACTTCATTCCAGAAATGAAGTCCATATAAAAACATAAAAAAAAAAACAGACTTCATTTCTGGAATGAAGTCCATATAAAAACATCAAAGAACATCATCTTCATCTTCATCTTCTTCGACGTCTTCAACAAAGAGTGAAGAACATCGTCGTCTTCAAAAACACCAGCAACAAACATCATCTTCCATCATCTTCATCAAAACAGATCGGGTTCATCTTCATTGTCGTTGTCGTCTTCAAAACAGATCGTCGCCGTCATCATCAAATAGATCAGGTTCATCGTCGTCTTCATCATCAACAGCAGCAACAAACAACAAATCTTCATCTTCTTCATCGTCAACAGCAGTAGCAGCAGATTTTGGTCATTTTTTTGATGAACTTCATCGTCTTCATCGTTATTCTTCTCGTCTTCATCATATGGTCCTTATTCAAAAGGGTATTTCTGCCACTACAAGGTGACATTTACATCATCTATGACATCAGCCTAGGACCAAACAATAATTTTTAGGACCAAACTATAATTTATATTACCAAATAGGACCAAACAGACATTTTACTGGGTCAAATGGACTAGACTCTCTCTAATATATTATTCCTAGGACCTAATGATATTTCCTACTTCTGGTTTCCTCGGCCTTGTCTGATTGGTTCTGATTCGGCATAGTCAGATGTCACATTTTTTTGTTTTTAAATTTTTAGATGTTCACTCAAAATCTGATTGGACTGATTTGGAACCATTGGAGTCGAAAATTATTTTATACCTATCTCACTAAGAAAAAGGCCTTCCAGACTAGAATAAACTCTCTTTTGATGATATTAAAACCAATATATCTATCACTTGAGATGATTTGGCGGAAATTCAAACTTCTGACCCAACTAATTCCTACTCTATTTATAGACTCAAAGTCAGATTGGCCTATCTGTATAATCTTGAATAATTATATTGGAGGATTAAATCAAGAGGGGTTTGGCAGCTGGCTTATGGAAGGAGACGAAAATACTCTCTATTTCCAAAGAGTTACTCTCTTTAGAAGCAAGAGGAATGTTATTAGTTGGATTGAAGACTCCTGGTACTATCTTAAGATATAGATAGTATTAGTAATTCCTCTGTTGATTACTTTATAAGCCTCTATTTTATACATCACCAACAATTTCAGGATGAGATTCTGCAAGAGCTTCCTGTGAAGTTTTCTGCAGAGGATAATCAGCATATCAACACTCATCAGACTTGATATTTTACCAAAAGGACTGTGATACTGTGGGGGAAGTTGTTGTTGATATGACATAAACTTGCTTCTGTACATGGCACATTGCAAATGTTTTTAACCATGCTAATGTTGTCTTTGTAAAGTTCCTTTGACGGAATTAGTTGCCAGTGTAGACCAATTGGATTATGTAATTTCATCTACAAAATCTTGTCTAAAACTTTGGCCAACAGATTAAAACCTTTTATGGATAATTTAATTTCTCAAAAACAAAGTGTTTTTGTTCCTAAAAGAACTATACTGATAATGTCCTTCTGGCTAATAAGGTTATTTATATTGTCAACCATTGAAAGGTAAATACGGTATATCAGCCATCAAACTTGATATATGGCTTATGATAAATTGGAATGGTCTTTTTTAGAGAAAGTCCTTATGAAAATGGGTCTGTCCACCCATTGGATTAAGAAGATTAACGAATGTTTATCTATTGTGTCATATTTTGTGTTTGAATGGAGTCCCAACTGGTGTAATTAGTCATGAGAGATGTCTGAGACAGGGTGGCCCTCTATATCCTTATCTCTGCTACATCATATGTTTTGAAGTTCTATCCGCTTATATTGATTCTCTGACTAGAAGGGGTCTGGTGGGGGGTATTAGAGTCTACATGAGTGCTCCTAATATCACCCATCTTCTTTTTGTTGATGACTCTCTTCTTTTTCCAAAGCTACTGTTAAAGATTTTTCAAATTATAAAAGACTGTCTGCACAAGTACTGCCTAGCTAGCTTCTGGGTAGGAAATAAATTTTGATAAGTCTGATATTTTGTTTAGTAAAAAGATTCATAATCATCTGATGAATCAATTGTTTTGTATTATGAATATCCACACTCGTGAGTTAGGAGAGAAATACCTTAGCGCCCCTATTGATTTCCAAGCTTCTGAAATTCAAACTCTTATGGGTATCCTCCAATCTGTGAATGCTAAAATTTCTACCCGGTTTCATAGATTATTATCTCAAGCTGCTAGAACTACTTTGTTTAAACATATTGGGCAAGCTATTCCCCTTCACCAAATGGGTGTTTTTCTTATCCTCAAGATACAAAAATGCATTCACTGGGTTGGGATATCATGTATTCTCCTAAATATGAAGGTGTTGATGGTGGTTTTTATCTTAGGGGTAAAATCTTAAAACCCTAGTCAGACAGTGACGTCACATTTATTGAACCCTTTAATTTGTCTGCGAGAAAATTACAAGGGTACCTTTTTTTTTAATGCTGATTAGGGTTTCGACAGACCAAAACCCTAATTCTCACGCCGCATGTGCCAATGGCTAACCATGCCAGCCACACCTACCGCGCCAAAGCATTCCAACCATGCTAGCCGCACCCTGTGCCATCAAGCTAACAGTGCCGCCACCCCCTACCGCGCCAAAGCATGTCAACCATGCTAGCCGCACCCCAGTGCCAATGCCAAACCATGCCAGCCACACCTACTGCGCCAAGGCATGCCAACCATGCTAGCTGCACCCCAGTGCCAATGGAAAACCATGCCAGCCACACCTACCGCGCCATGCCAAATGCACCTTGCCATGGCCCCATGCCAACCTAGCCGCGCCACCTTGCTGGCCTTCCCTACGCGGCAACCAAAACGAAGGCGTGCGACAATCAACGGTCGCCCTTCAATCCCAGGAGCAAATCCTAGCCGTCCGAGGTTACCAAACGACCCTTGGCCCCACATGCCAAGCCAAACCGCACCTAGTCAAGCTAGCCACACCATGCGCCCATGGCAAACCCTTGGCCCCACATGCCAAGCCAAACCGCACCTAGCCAAGCTAGCCACCCCATGCGCCCATGGCAAACCCTTGGCCCCACATGCCAAGCCAAACCGCACCTAGCCTAGCTAGGCACGCCATGCTCCCATGGAAAACCCTTGGCCCCACATGCCAAGCCAAACCTCCCCTAGCCATGCTAGCCGCACCATGTGCCAACGGCTTGCCAAACCCTTGGCCCCACATGCCAAGCCAAACCGCACCTAGCCATGCTAGCCGCGCCATGTGCCAACGGCTTACCAAACCCTTGGCCCCACATGCCAAACGCACCTAGCCGCGCCACCATGCTGGCCTTCCCTACGCGGCTACCAAAACTAAGGCGTGCGACAATGGATGGTCCCCCTTCAATCCCAGGAGCAAATCCTAGCCCTACAAGGTTACCAGACGACGCATGGTAACCTTTAGCCCGAAAACCTAAGTTTGGCCACGCCATGCCAATGGCATGCCAACCTAGCCGCGCCTCCATGCCACGCCGATGGCATGCCAACCTAGCCGCGCCACCATGCCATGCCAATGGCATGCTAACCTAGCCGCGCCACCATGCTGGCCTTCCCTATGCGGCCACCAATGAACGAAAGCGTGCAAAGATCAACGACTACCTTTCCTCTTAAGATACAAAATCTCGACCGTCAAAGGTCACCAAGCTACCAAGTCTCCCGAGCTCGACTTGCCAGGCAACAACCCTATGCTACATGTTTTCCACAAAAACATTCGAGACATCAACACATATCACAAACTGGGGATCCTCTTTGGGTATTGGTTTGGCGGTTTGCAGCATGCGGCGTACACTACGCCCGTCATAAGGAAGTGTCATAAGGGTGAGGCGGTTAGTAAATACAGGGAGTTAAAAGTGAAACGTTCATGGGACATCAATTCCATACGTTAATGTTTTTATGGAGCATCAATTCCATGCGTTAACGATTTTATGGAACATCAAATTCCATGCATATGGTTACCACCTCCTCCCATTTACTTACCCATTTTTCCATTCCTTAATGAGACCAGGGTACGTTTCATTTCGACTTGTATAAATAGGTCTGACCTATTTCCACAGAACAAGAGGGTTCATTCGGGAATACACAACACTCAGAAAATACTTGCTAGCTTACCATTTGTTAGCCTTCCCACTTTTCCGATACAAGTCGTAGTAACACAACCACTCTTCCCGAATCAACTATTCTGGTCTCATCACTTTCCTTGCTTCCCTCCCCAAAACCAACCAATTCTTCTTCACTTTGTGACCGAAGCAAGTCTGGAACGACCATTTCTTGGTTTAGGCTGGATTTGTACAGATTGATCTCTCGAATCTAAAGTACTCCCTTGCAGTACATTGTTTAGGGTTTAAATTGTTTCTCACCCGTACACCCGAAATTACCGAAATCAGCCGAAACCATTTTTACCCTCAAACGATTGGCGGCCACAGTGGGAGGTTCGATCTTTCGGTTACAATGTCAATTTTCGACCGTCGATCTCGTCCTTCGACCCAGACGTCAAGATGGTAGAGGAAGACGATCCACTCCGACTCGGTTACCCGACGACTCGATTATCAGTCATGACACGACAAGGGATGACTGGGGACTTCCCAGAGGATAGAAGCAGACGATCCGCCCAAGGATCAACGGCTCGGTTATCAGACAGCTTAGTAATGACTTGGGACTTTCCACGGCGGTGTTTCCCATAAAACTCGGTCTTACATCGGAAGGTTCACTTTTCATCAGGAGACCTAAAACCGAGTAAGTCTTACCTAGGCAAGATACATGGTTTACTATTTCAAGTTTTCATGGGAATGATAAAATCGCTAGCCATGTTACGCTTTACCCCATGTCATCTACCAACACACGGTTCTAAGGTTTTCCTAGAATGTTTGCATCACTTGCAATCATAATCAAAACAATCCATTCCTAAACATTTCGTTCCAAAAAGAATAATCCAAAACCGTCAAGGTAACATTTATCTATCAACCTAAGAAAAACAGAAAATCAAATACCCTAAACTAGGCGTCTCATTTGCCTTTCAAAAAAAAAAAAAACCTAAGATAAGAGGCTCAAAAGACAGAAATGTATTCAAGGAAAGTTTTTCATCAGCGGCTTGCTCCTCTTAACAAAGGCCTCCTTTGTACTCTGGAGAGCCGCCCTCTTCAACTTCAGCAGTCTGTATAACTTCTTGAATTCCGCTTCTGCTTCTTCTTCACTATGTCTGCGGAAGGACCTTCGATCGCTTCAACCAAACGACTTTTCAACCTCAGAGAAGCCTTTAACGAACCAAGGAACATTGAATTCGAAGCCCACGCACATGTTACGATGGAACCTCCAGCTTGAGATTACATCCTCAGAAACCGTATGACCAGTCACGTTGCACATATCGTCAATCGAAGACAAAGCTTCCTCCACCCGCTTAACCAGCGCAAATCGACTAGTAATTTGTTTGGTTGTAGCAATATGTCCATAGTTCTCCCATATTTTGGTATACAACGCCGCATGTTTAACTGGCACGCTAAAACCCCAACCAACAGTGACCTGGATAAGGAACCAGATAGGGAGAAACAAAAGTGGCGCCTGCGACTGCATCAGTAACCGACAAAGGATTCCTAACTACAATCGCGCCAGCAGTCCCTGGAGTATTCTATACCACTCGAGTCATAACAAGGCCTATATGATGATGAACTTCAATGCCCAAATCACCGGCCGGTACGCTTTCCGCGATTGAAGGGATGGCTACGCCTTCACCCTGATGGGTTTCTACTTCAAGGCCGTTCCCAGGAACGGTTTCCTCCTAGAATATCAAGATTTGGTTTTGCTTTAAAAAAAAAAAGAGGAGAGAAGAAAGAAAGAATGAAGAAGAAGAACGTGGAGAAGACTCACTGATTCACTTTCAGACTGACTCGAGGAGGATCCAATACTGTTGTCGGAAGAACTACTCTCGCCATCGCCAGATTCTGAACCTTCATCCTTTTCGATTCCCCATCACCGTGGATAGGTTCGGCACCGCCACCCTCTGTCTCGAAAAATGATGTTTCCTGACTACTTGCAAGTTTGGCAAAGGCGTTCACGCTGCTGAAAACCTAGGCAAGATACAAAGACGCATTCTCAGAAAAGAAACGAGGACATAAAAAGATCTAGCTAAAGTCAAGAGGAAAATCATGCGTACCCGCATGTTGGATGAACTTAAAGTCGGTAGAGCTGCGGAATCTGACTGGAAACCGCCTGCACGATTTTTGGACCTTCGCTCATTCGCTTGGGGACTGTCCGTGTCTGGACCCACAGATTTTATTTTAGTTAAAGAAGTATCCCTCAACAACGGATGCTTTGCTAAAATCGCGGCAGAAGGCCTACCACGGGTGTTCTCCACTACGACCTTCACAAATTCCTGGATGACAAGGAATTCACTCTGCCAGAATATGTTATACTTGGAGGTGGTCGAAGGATCTCGTTCCAAAAGCAAGAAAGGGAGACTTTTGCCCGGCGCGAGAACACTAGCATCAAGAACGGTCGGTGATAAGTCCTCTGGAGCTGCCAGCTGACGGACTAGAGGGACCCCTTGGTCGAAACCCATATGCCGAGCTGCCCGATCAATATTATAAGAGACTGCCTGACAAGATCCTCGAAAGAATGACGGTATATAACCAGACGTGCAACTTCGCATGAATACAATCTCGCCAACGCCCAGATTCCCTTCGTCAGAAAGCAAAGCCATGTTTGGAGCAGAAGCAAAAGTATTAACCTGGACTATGGGTGTACACACTGGGGCCCATGGACGAAAAGTAGCGGCGCTCGAATTATCAAGGAAGTCAAACAGGTTGGAGCCAGCTCTTGGGCGCCTATTTGACCAACGAAGTATTCTCGAACCACCCCAAGATGCGGGAAGTGAAATCAACGGTTTAGGAGCGTATCTTTCAAAATGCTCCCATAGTCACGCCTGGAGAAAAGCAACATGAACATACGAATCCACTTTCATGTAACCGTTTGAAGCACGCATGTCCACAACCAAATGATCCAAGTGTGTGTACAGAGAACCGAGAAACATGCCGCCAATGGGGAGAACGACTCCTTTCGCCAATCTTATAGCAAAATTGATGAGTTCCAGCCTTATCTCCTTCTTACCAGAGCCGTCATCGAAAATATCCTGGGATAACCAAAGAGCCAAGAATGCCGCGACATGGAGTGTACTATTCTTCTGATCTGGTACCAGCTCATCAGGAAACCATTGAGACATCCACCAGGCATAGAAACACTTTATCTCGTTCTCCTTTCGGACAAACCCTTTCGACTTCGCAACCAGGGCAGTACGCATTTTTTCCTCATCACCAGACAACTTGATGTTAAGGTTTCCTGTCATGGGAAGATTTAGCAGGATAGCCACACTTTCTAAGGATATGGTCAGTTCTCCCCACCTGCATATGGCCGTGTGAGTGTCTGGACACCACCTGGAGATGAAAGCAACCAAACCCGGGATGTCTTTCTTAATTTGAAGTGATGTGGAAGCCGCGACGACATCAATGATTTGCGCCTTGGTCAAACTAGCTCTTACACACTCCTTACTTATCATGAATTGCATCCATTTATCAAACGAACGCAATGGACTCACTGGGGTTTTGAAATCAATAAGAGAGGCGGAATATTCTTTCCTCTGAAGACAAAACCGTATTACATTTCTGGGCGGAACCGACCGATCCCCTCACTCACTCTCCAGATCGGTCAGAAGAAGCGACACATGCTTAAGAGGACTCCTCCCGGCAGAGACTATCGTGAAGAACTCATCATCTACTTTTGGCTTGGAATTACCAACATCTTTCGGTACGGCAGAACTTTTCTCAAGTGACATCATAATGAATACTCTCCCACGCTACTTTCACCTTACAAACAACTACAATGGAACAATAAGAAGAGAAATTATTACGGAAAGTGCACGGAAATTATTTTTCCACCTAAGACGCAAGCCAGTTTGTTTCAAGGCCGTACCTGCTGAAAGATAAAATTCTTGTCCGATCAAGAGGTGCGCCCCACCATGGGAACCATGCACACGGCCACACCAAAACAAGGAGTAAACCCTAAAAACTAGGTTTTCGTGGGAAAGGGATGGCAATTACTATCGCGAGCTTACTTCGCACAGTGAGTTGAGGCGGTCAACATTACTATGGTATTCATGCCTGAGTACTACAAGCTCGTGCAAAACATACCTACGACTAGGATTCACACCAAAATTTTCTACAAGGTCATGAAAAGGTACGCCTACAACTAAGGTTTACACCAACACAAAAGAAAAGAGAAAACAAGTTAAAGAAGAAGTATTGGAAGGCATACCTGGGATTTGCTTGTCCACTTTGCTTTACTACTACCACACGGCTGGGATAAAAAAAAATATAGACGTGAAACGAAAGAGAAGTCGGCCCTCCTTTTATATATACATGGTACGTGGGAGTTTGAACAAGGAAAGGATTTCCTATTTTGAGCCAAGAAAGGAAAAGAGAAAACCGGTCCCGCAAAGACCAATTTCCACGCCCAAGACCGCTCACGCCATGCCTTGGTCCCACACGCTAAGTCATCCGCTATATTTGTCGCGGCCCCACCACGCCTAGCCGTCCTGTACACCTAGCCTTGCCATGGCCGTACCATGCCAGGCCGCCCGCTCCATTATCACGGCCCTATCATGCCAAGTCATCCACGTGCGCTTTGCCTCTCCAATCTGTCCGAGCCGTGAACATGCCAATACCAACAAATTTTCCTAAGACCACGCCACCTCTTGGCCCCACGTGCCAAGCCGTCCACTATGCTTTGCCTTCCAAGACCGCTCCCGTTTTTCCTCGGTGATGTACGGCCAGACCAAGCCAGCAACTTTGGTCTCACCACTCCACGGTCTGCATCCCCAGTACAACTTACGCAGGGCCGCCAACACCGGAAGCAAGAACTCTCTTCACCCCTCAAAAAGGTTAGTCGGATTTTCCTGACCATCTTTGCAATGATTTACATCTTGATTCCATCCTTGTCTGTCACCATCATATGCTTACATCGCAACAAGGCACCTGTTCCGAGCTAAGCAGGGGACTTGATGTTGATGGTGGTTTTTAGCTTAGGGGTAAAATCGTAAAACCCTAGTCAGACAGTGACGTCACAGAACTTGAGTAATAATGTCCAAACCAAGCACATTTATTGAACCCTTTAATTTGTCTCATGAAAATTACTGTGGTACCTTTTTTAATCTTTGATTAGGGTTTCGACAGACCAAAACCCTAATTCTCACGCCGCATGTGCCAATGGCTAACCATGCCAGCCACACCTACCGCGCCAAAGCATGCCAACCATGCTAGCCGCACCCCTGTGCCACTGGATAACCGTGCCAGCCACCCCTACCGCGCCAAAGCATGTCAACCATGCTAGCCGCACCCCAGTGCCAATGGCAAACCATGCCAGCCACACCTACCGCGCCAAGGCATGCCAACCATGCTAGCTGCACCCCAGTGCCAATGGCAAACCATGCCAGCCACACCTACCGCGCCATGCCAAACGCACCTTGCCATGGCCCCATGCCAACCTAGCCGCCACCTTACTGGCCTTCCCTACGCGGCTACCAAAACGAAGGCGTGCGACAATCAACGGTCGCCCTTCAATCCCAGGAGCAAACCCTAGCCGTCCGAGGTTACCAAACGTCCCTTGGCCCCACATGCCAAGCCAAGCCGCACCTAGCTAAGCTAGCCACGCCATGCGCCCATGGAAAACCCTTGGCCCCACATGCCAAGCCAAACCGCACCTAGCCAAGTGATAGACGCATTTATGTGTCTATATTAGTCTCAATTCTCTGTAATGTTAGTACTCGATTTTGCGCTTATTTTGGTAATTTATGTCTTTATAGGTGTTTTTGGAGAAATAAGCTTTTGCGGGAAAATTGGCTCGAAAAGTGGTATTAGTGCTCCTGGGTGAAAATTACTAAAGGCACCCAGAAGACGGACTACAGGCACCCCGGAAGTATGCGGGAGACTCCCCAGAAAAATCATATTTACACCCCAGAAGAATTGCTAAAGGGAACCCAACAGTGGATAAGGGGGACCCTAAATTACTAAGGGGCACCCCACTGCTATTCACACACTAGCAGATGTTAGGGGGAGGTCATCTTCTCGAATTCAAATTTTGAAATTGGCGGGAAAGTTGTTAAGCAGAGAACCAGATTTAGGGTTAGCATTTTGGATGATTTTTAAGGAGATTCAATTGCTTATTCCGACTGGGATTGATCTGTTAGGCCTAAACAGGCTTGGTATATATGTTGGATTAGGAAAAATTGGGCTTGATCATCGGCTCTCAGCAAACAGGGGAAGAGAAGTTATCCGTCACCTGCGTGAATCTTTGGGAGAGATTCGGTTGAGTTTTAATCGGAGTTCCTGTTGCAGTTGGACCGGTATGGGTCTGTCATTGCAAAACAGGGGAGGTAAGGTGTTTCAGTTCGAAAGAAAAAGAAGAATCATCGAGTTTTATCAATATAAAAGCGGGAAGAATAAGTTCAATGATATTCACCTGCGGACTGCCTGATTTGGATTTGGATGAGTTTTTCTCGGATTTGTTGGTGGGTTAAGCTTTGTTTGGGCCTGTTTTGATTAAACAGGGGATGCAGATGACATAGAACCGAGAAAATAAAAAGGAAATATCTTCTTATCGACTAAACATGGGCAGAGAGATATATCGGGGATTTCTTGGTTGTGTTTTGGGGAGGTTACGCGTAGAAAAGGAAGATATATCCTCTGGGATTATTATATGCTCAAGTGGAGAGATTTTAGGAAGGATTGGACGGCTGGAATATGCGTAAGAGATATAAAAAGGGAATAAAATCCCGAGACTTGAGAAGAAAGGAAAACATGGATTAACTCGCAAGAATTGTGACCTGTGGAGGGTATAAAAGTTGTTGGGATTCACGTAAACAAATGTCGAGACTTTGGAGACCTAGGGGGTAGTTGCAGAGAAGAAACGAAGGTGGCAGAGGTGTTTTCGATCATCACAGAGAAGAAGGAAGAAGAAGACAGAAACACCGTCACCTTTTCTTTCAAATTTGTAACACTTTGCCAAAAATTATTACTGTTAGGGTTTCTCTGTAACATTAGGCTCTGCAACGGCGGTTCTGTAACAATTATATCTGTTACAAACTCCATATTTCTTCAATAAAACATCTATTCAGCCATGCATTATTATTTTAAGTCTGTTTCTGATATGAGGAGCTAAACCCCAACACCGGGACGACGGAGGAAGCCATGTTTCACAATCGCTTGGTAACTATAATGATTCTTCATGACTTTTTGCATTGATTTAATTGATTTATGATTTTTATTAATTAGTTGTGATTTTATCTGATAGCGTATGCTTAGTCTAAGAACTCTTGATGCGCTATGCTTATGATTTACATCTAATTCTTTATAAAATCTACTTTTGGCAAAGAAAAGAGCTAGAATTGTTATGAGTCATTATATGAACCAATTGAATGTGATTAATGGTGGAATCCGAAGTCCTAGTATCTCTCGATATCGTGACAAACTTGTGAATATATTTTCTTTGTTTTTAGTATTTTTTTTTAAATCAAACCTTTACAAGTCTGAGTTGAACGAACTTTTCACTACCACTTTACAAACAACAATTAAAACTACATCACCAAGCTAGCCACACCATGCGCCCATGGCAAACCCTTGGCCCCACATGCCAAGCCAAACCGCACCTATCCAAGCTAGCCACGCCATGCGCCCATGGCAAACCCTTGGCCCCACATGCCAAGCCAAACCACACCTAGCCAAGCTAGCCACACCATGCGCCCATGGCAAACCCTTGGCCCCACATGCCAAGCCAAACACGCCTTGCCTTGGCCCTATCCAAGCTAGCCACGCCATGCGCCCATGGAAAACCCTTGGCCCCACATGCCAAGCCAAACCGCACCTAGCCAAGCTAGCCACGCCATGCGCCCATGGAAAACCCTTGGCCCCACATGCCAAGCCAAACCGCACCTAGCCAAGCTAGCCACACCATGCGCCCATGGCAAACCCTAGGCCCCACATGCCAAGCCAAACACGCCTTGCCTTGGCCCTATCCAAGCTAGCCACGCCATGCGCCCATGGAAAACCCTTGGACCCACATGCCAAGCCAAACCGCACCTAGCCAAGCTAGCCACGCCATGCGCCCATGGAAAACCCTTGGCCCCACATGCCAAGCCAAACCGCACCTAGCCAAGCTAGACACACCATGCGCCCATGGCAAACCCTTGGCCCCACATGCCAAGCCAATCACGCCTTGCTTTGTCCCTATCCAAGCTAGCCACGCCATGCGCACATGGCAAACCCTTGGCCCCACAGGCCAAGCCAAACCGCACTTAGCCAAGCTAGCCACGCCATGCGCCCATGGAAAACCCTTGGCCCCACATGCCAAGCCAAACCTCCCCTAGACATGCTAGCCGCACCATGTGCCAACAGCTTGCCAAACCCTTGGCTCCACATGCCAAGCCAAACCTCACCTAGCCATGCTAGCCGCCCCATGTGCCAACGGCTTACCAAACCCTTGGCCTCACATGCCAAACGCACCTAGCCGCGCCACCATGCTGGCCTTCCCTACGCGGCTACCAAAACGAAGGTGTGCGACAATCGACAGTCCTCCTTCAATCTCAGGAGCAAATCCTAGCCCTCCAAGGTTACCAGACGACGCATGGTAACCTTTGGCCCGAAAACCTAAGTTTGGCCACGCCAAACCACGCCATGCCAACGGCATGCCAACCTAGCCGCGCCTCCATGCCATGCCAATGGCATGCCAACCTAGTCGCACCACCATGCCATGCCAATGACATGCTAACCTAGTCAAACCATGCATGCGGCAAATATTGAATTCAAAGTGTTTACGGGAAAATAGAATTACACCAACGAACCTTTTCCTTTTCATCTTCTTCAAATACTTTTCTTAGGTATTTGCTTATTGTTTGTCTTCTTCACTACTTTAGCTAAAGCGTTTAATTTGCAAATATCAACGGAGGGGATTTTTAGGGAACTACCTTTAATAAGGTGAAGGATGATCTCCAAGTTATGGAACTCTTAAGATACAAAATCTCCTCTTTCTTCTTCTAGATTTGAATTCCCAAGGTCACTAAGCTACCAAGTCTCCCGAGCTCGACTTGCCAGGCAGCAACTGCTATGCTACATGTTTTCCATAAAAACATTCGAGACATCAACACATATCACAAAAGATAAGCGGGGATCCTCTTTGGGTATTGGTTTGGCGGTTTTTCAAAAAAAAAGTATTCTTTTGCTCGTTCGTGTTTTTCCTTTAAATCGGCGTACACTACGCCCGTCATAAGGAAGTGTCATAAGGGTGAGGCGGTTAGTAAATACATCCACTATGTATTACCTATATAAAGGGCTAAATGAGTGAGAGGAGTTAAAAGTGAAACGTTTATGGGACATCAATTCCATACGTTAATGTTTTTAGGGAACATCAATTTCATGAGTTAACGATTTTACGGAACATCAAATTCCATGCATACGGTTACCACCTCCTCCCATTTACTTACCCATTTTTCCATTCCTTAATGAGACCAGAGTACGTTTCACTTCGACTTGTATAAATAGGTCTGACCTATTTCCACAGAACAGGAGGGTTCATTCGGGAATACACAACACTCAGAAAATACTTGCTAGCTTACCATTTGTTAGCCTTCCCACTTTTCCGATACAAGTCGTAGTAACACAACTACTCTTCCAGAATCAACTATTCTAGTCTCATCACTTTCCTTGCTTCCCTCCCCAAAACCAACCCATTCTCCTTCACTTTGTGACCGAAGCAAGTCTGGAACGGCCATTTCTTGGTTTAGGCTGGATTTGTACAGATTGATCTCTCGAATCTAAAGTACTCCATTGTACTCCATTGTTTAGGGTTTAAATTGTTTTTCACCCGTACACCCGAAATTACCGAAATCAGCAGAAACCATTTTCACCCTCAAACAGAAGGATGTCTAGGTTTTAGAAAAGTTAAGTTGAACAATTTGGCTATGCTTGCTAGAAATGCTTGAAAATTATTGAGCATCCAGATTGCTTACTAGATACCAATCTTAAAGCCAAATATTTTTCTACAACTGATTTCTTAAATGTTAAATGCCTTAGTATAGTTATTCTTGCACCTGGAGATATCTTCACAGCATAAAGAAGCTTATCGAACATTTTATCTCTTGGATTGTTGGAGAATGTCAATTTATAGACCCTTGGTGTGGTTAATGGATACCAAAATTGGGGTCTCCTAACCTCCTGGTCCCTCAAGACCCTAGTGTGAAAGTTACTTACTTTATTAATCATGATTCTAGAACTTCGAACATTAGGATACTTAATACCCACTTTGATAATGCTTATGTTGAGAAGATTATCTGTATTCCCTTAAGCCAGTTATGCATTCCTGACAGGAGGGTTTGGGAGCTTTCAAATGATGGTAGATTTTCTTGTAAATTTTCCTACTCGGGACTTAGAGGGTCTAGACCCTACACTTGTAGTAAACTTTGGAAGTGTACTTGGAAACTTAGAGTCGCACATCGTATTCAGATGTTTACTTGGAAAGTTGCTAAGAATGCTTTACCATCTAGAACTGTTCTTCATATCAGAATACATATGAACTCTGTTGATTGTCTTAGATGTTCGGACCCTCATGAATTTATCATGAATGCTCTGACTTTTTGCTATCCATGTATGGTTCTTGTCTTCTTTCTGTAAATAATTCTGTTTTTCTGGATAAGTCTTTTCTAGAACTTCTGATATGGCACAAGCGGAAGCGATTAAGAGAAGGATAATCCAATCCTTAAGGTGATGATAGAAACTCCAATCCAGGAGCAAAGACTCTAATCCAAACGATAAACAATGGTATAAACCAAACAACTTAAGAGTTTTCATTAATCAGATAAAAGTGAGCTAAACCAGTACAATGATAAAGGAACTGGATAATTAGTCATAAGAAACCCTAAGAATCCCTTGATTGACTATAACTTCACATACGTGTGAAGTTCATCCTAACAAACTTTAATAATCCAAATAATTTCTCTTGACTTCTCTTATTAGACTTGCAAACTAACTAACTAACATAATGACATACTAAAACTAAAGATATATTCAAGATCCTAGCCATATCTTGAACTGTACGTGAATCTAAAAGATACGTCGCGTATCAGGCTCCTCTACTGCGAAAAAACTCGTCTCGAGTTTATATTGGAAATGTCAAGTGGAAGACAGGATCTTAATACTCCCACTTGAAAAGCAACCTGACCTCGAATTGTGCATTGGAATTATTAAGTTCTCGTGACACAACTTCATTTTCAAGATCTTCGTATGCATACACAACATTGATAATAGTTGCTTCTTGTTCCCACGACCACGATACAAAAATTCCCATGAGAACTTCCAGTTAAGGTATTCTCGGTAGCCTTGGAGAGTGGTTGTACAACACATAGAAAAAGGATCCTCATAAGGGCTAAGGTGAGACAGTACTTCAGAACCTGTCAGCTCGTTTGAAATTGAGGAAGTTACAATTACGTTCTTCGGACATGCACAATCAGTTGTAAGGTCATCTTCAACTACATCTTGCAACTGCTTGACAACTCCAGGTCTAGGAAAGGGAGTTAATATTACCTTTATCCTTCCCCATCTAAATTCGTACGAGTACTCACAGCCTCTACGAACAACACCAACATCTGATAACCACGGCCTTCCCAAGACGATATCACCAACAACTATGTCAGCTACTTTGCAAATAATAGTGTCAGAATAATATTTGCCGAACGAAAATGGTAGAGTGCAAACTCCAACACAAGTAGTTAGTCCATTGCTGACACTGTCAATCTGATCTGGATGAGGGTACCAATCCATTTCGAGCCCTAGTGATTCCACCATTCTCATGGATACCAAATTTTCCACAATCCCCATCGATTATAAAATGGCAGGTAATACTCCCATCAACAGTTCCACGGAACCAATGCTCTCTGTCGTCCTTAGTATTAGGATATTCACCCATTTTCTAACTCAACTAGAACTTCCGTGCCGTACCAAAAGATATAATCATTTACGCCAAAACTTATATTGAATACTGATAGGTAATGGTTTACATTCTCAAAACTTCAAATGGGTACTGGTGGACAAGGATTTAAGTTTCTTAACACTTAAGGATGAGTGGGCTTAGTCAAAACTTGATACTGAAACAGAAGATGAAATATACGTAATGGCTGGGGTTTCTAAACCGTACCCGTTTTGTTTCGGCAGTGACACAAATCATGCAATAAATCTCCTTCACAACTCGATCACAATTTCATTCAGTAATAAAAATTGAAACTAGGGTTTCGCTAGTATTAAATATGGCAAAAAACTGAGAATATGACACCAGATGGATGATGCCAGCAGATGATAAATGAGAACAGGGGATACTTACTGAAAGATGATGATAAGAACCCAAATTCTCAACTATTTTCAATTGATTTTTTTTTTTTTTTTGATAAAAACCTAGAGATCACAGGAATCCTCGACTGATTCTTCTAGGCGGCCTCACAGACGAACATCGCAGGAAAACCTGCTCTGAATACCACCTGATATGGCACAAGCGGAAGCGATTAAGAGAAGGAGAATCCACTCCTTAAGGCGATGATAGAAACTCCAATCTAGGAGCAAAAACTCTAATCCAAGAGTTAAAACAATAAACAATGGTATAAACCAAATAACTTAAGAGTTTTCATTTATCAGATAAAAGTGAGCTAAACCAAGCTGATTACAATGATAAAGGAACTGGATACTTATAGTCCTAAGAAACCCTTGACTGACCATAACTTCACATACGTGTGAAGTTCATCCTAACAAACTTTAATAATCCACATAATTTCTCTTGACTTATCTTATTAGACTTGCAAACTAACTAACTAACAGAATGACATACTAAAACTAAAGATATATCCAAGATCCTAGCCATATCTTGAATTGTACGTGAATCTAAAAGATACGTCCCATATCAATTTCTAGCTTGTAGACCCTACTACTAGACTGCCTGATGAATGTCAATGTGTGTTTGCTAGCATTCTCTGGTTTATTTGGAATAGTTGGAACAATGTAATTTTCAATGAAAAAAAAGATTCTCATTTTGTTGTGATCAACAGAGCTAAAGCCACATCATTATCTAGGAAACTTAAGCTTCAGAACCCAACTAATATCACTGTCAGCAGTCATGATAAATGGATACCCCCGCCCTTTTGGTTGGATAAAATGTAACACTAATGGTGCTTTTGATGGTATATCAATTGATAATGGTGCAAGGTATCTGATGAGGGATTTCACTAATAAAGCCTCATTTTGTGCTACAATGGTGTTTGAAGTATCCTCTGCGGCTGAAGGTGGAGCTAGAGCTATCTGGCCAGTTTTGAAAAAAGTTGTGGAACAAAAGCCAACTCACATCATCATTGAGAGTGATGCTAAGGAATTGGTCGACCAATTTCCTGTTAGAAAGTTTGATGGTGATCAAAGATTGGATGCTATCTTTAAAAACATTTCTCTATTTTCTTCTCAGTTAGTTGCATGTTTATTTACTTTCTAACCAAGATTATATAATTATTTTGCTCATGCTTTAGCTCAGTCGTCTAATGTAAACACTATTTCTATGTACCGGTCTGTACCTCCAATCTAGCTTAGGTCGTGTTGAGAAGGATCATTAGCCTTTTTGAAGGCCGTCGTCTGCGAAAAATAATAAAAATAAAAAAATTCTATTAATTAACAATTTTTGAGTCAGATGATTCAGATCCAGATCCAGATAAATTAGTTCCAGACTAGTCAGTTGAGCTAGATAAAAAAACAAACAATATGTTACTTGTCTGCACTTACAGGTGTCATCAACCCATTACACTCACTCCACATGCATTTTTTTTTTTTGATGGAAAAGATCATATATTAAAACTACCAAATGTAGTACAACAGATTTACAAAATCATTACAGACAAGTCCATTACAGGAGAAAATATCGTTACAGACAAGTCCATAAGGTGGTCCATGGGGCATGGGCCACAGGCCAGAAATTTGGCCGCTAGAGTTTGAGATTCATTTCGAGATTTCCTTAAGAATCAAGGGGTAATTTGCATTACCTCCCCGGCGAAGATCATAATTTGAGTTACCTCCCCTACAAAGATAAAATTAGTGAAACCTCCCCTCGGTACATTTTCCGTCCAAGGAACCATCAAGTTATCTCCCCTTATAAGAGTCTTGAAAAAAAAATGAGGTGAGGTATTCCAACCATCCTTTCACATTTAAATATATGCTTTTGTACAAACAGGTGGACCATTTTTTACACGTGGATGTTTGACTTTCCCAAAATGTCTCGCCGGATTGTCCATTGCCGAACCCGACGAACGTGTACATGAATTCTGGTAATCAGTGACGTTGCAAACGAGATTCACCGTCTCTTATGGTTCAGGCCTTTTGTCGAACATCAGATGCGCCTGAAGTTGGTAAAGCAGAGACACCCATTTTGCTGTTTTACATAGTTCTCTTTAACCTGCAAATGTGATTTCTAAGACAACCCCATCAATCATACATAAACAAGAACTCCATACTTCATCAATCATGGACATTTAAACAACGTCAGCAAGCTCTTCTTTCATGACTTGAACTTCATACATTATATCTTAACTGAACTTGGAAAAATTCATCGATTAACGAACTTTGAAATTAAATTTAGTACCATTATATCTGAAGTGAACTCTAATTGAAACCAATCGAAACTCCAATTAAATCCCTAACTGAAGTCAGCACAATCCCTAAAGTCCCACCATGATCAACATCAACACTTTCCACCGTTAAAGCAATTCATCCTTTGCCACAAACCCAGATCCAGAATTAAATCCCTAACTGAAGTCGTTCCCTGTTTTTTATGATTGACTGAGTAATTTCATCCTTTGCCACAAACCCAGATCCAGAATTTCCATTGAAATCTTTTAAGACCACGGGTTACTCGAAATCAAATCATCTCTTCTTTGATTTATGAGTGAAGATTTACATCACAAACAAGTTTTACCTCTAACATCATTAACATCTTTTCAGAATTCTCCCTTCCCAATTCACCATTTTAATTAACATATATCCTCTTTTCAAAATTTTACTAGTACAGATGATATCTAATCTCAATAAATTTTATTTTTTTGGTGCACCGAGTTTACCAGCATCAATCGTACCACGACGAACAAGAACAATAATCAAGAAACATAGTAAATTAATCATACCATAACGTACTCCTCTTTGTATATGAGGTATTCCTCTTAATTAGAATTTGAGGATCTTGATTTTGTTTCTGCTCTATCCCCATGATAAATCCACCATGATGACATTTGGAGAAGTGATTATACCCAGATCTGATAAATCAATTAAAGAAATGTTTGCCCTGATTCTCGAATTGAAGAAATACCACAAGGACCGAGACTTGATAGAGTCGAGGAATCTGTTCTGGTATTTTTCTATTTTGGGTTGAGGTATCGGAGAAGGAGAGGATATATTGGGTAGTTCACCAAAAAAAAATTATTATTTTTACACGTGTACACAGCTGCTGACTCACCAACTGGAACTGGACACATGTACACGAC
Organism: Papaver armeniacum; assembly: GCA_023531295.1. Lineage (NCBI taxonomy): Eukaryota > Viridiplantae > Streptophyta > Magnoliopsida > Ranunculales > Papaveraceae > Papaver > Papaver armeniacum. The sequence goes on along the minus strand of JAJJWW010009580.1, from coordinate 22,594 downwards.
TGCTGACTCAGATAATCTGGACCTGGACGGAAAATGTAACGAGGGGAGGTTTCACTAATTTTATCTTTGTAGGGGAGGTAACTCAAATTATGATCTTCGCCGGGGGAGGTAACGCAAATTACCCCAAGAATCAATTTTGGGAAAATTAGGCGCAGGCCCAAAAAAAATAATATTCTCATTGTCAGGCCCACAATTAATTTTAGGTACCGTGACACCCATAATTATTTCCGTGACACCCATAATTATATGAAATTATTAAAAATTTCTGCATGACGGATTATGCATCCGCATGACGGGTTTGCATCAGGGGTATAATTGGCAATGCAACTTGGATATAACATATCTAAAAATCCGCGCCATGGAATTTTACAAATTTTATATCGTTGGAAATCTTTTTAAGAGAGCTACGCAACGAGTACAAACAAGAATATCAAATTTTTGTTTTTCACGAAAAAAATCCGAGGTGATCATCATTTTAGGCAAAATTTTCGAAAACTTGATACATAACTATTATGCAGCCACCAAAAAAGATGCATAACACATTCTGCAGACGCATAACGAATTATGCAACCATTTTCTCCATTGCATAACAAATTATGCATTTGGATAACAAAGCTATGCATCTATGACAAGTTATGTAACCATTGTTTTGGTTGATTTTAGTGCGTCATGCATAATGCAGTATGCATCCCATATTTACGGATGCATATAAGGTTATGCATCTATTTTCTCGATGCATAAAAGATTGTGAAATAATTTTCTCGATGCATAATGCATTATGCAGTCATATTTTCGGATGCATAACAGGTTATGCATTCATTTTCACGAAAGCATAACATGTTATGTAGATATTATTGTAGGTGCATGACAAGTTATGCAGCCTTATTTTTTGTTGGTTTCAATACTAAGAAAAAATTAGCTGCATAACGTGTTAGGCAACCGTTTTCTGGACTGCATAACAAATTATGCAAAAAAAAAAAAAACTGCAGAACGTGTTACGCAACCAATTTCGAGAATGCATAACAAGTTATGCAACAAATTTTGTAGATGCATAACCTGTTATGCATCACTATTCACACCTCCATTTTCGCAATACTGCACACAATACATCCAACCAACACCAGTTGCACACTGCATCACCACCTCAGCTGCAATACCTCCAAACTAACCATTCGTGCACAATTGTCATTGCAACTTAGCTACGCTTCTTCCTGCTGCTTTCATACTCTCACCGGCAAAGATCGGACCAGCCATAACTCTACCTGCAAGTCCTAACATTCATCTAAACAGTGCTATAATCTTCAACAATCCTTATCAGTACCACCTGCAATTTCTGTAGCCGCAACATCAGTCTTATGCGACTGCAATCTAGCTATCTACCCTTGTAACAATCTCCAGTGCCACTGCCACCACTTCTCTGTCACTTCCACAAATCAGCAACAAACCTCCATCTCTGCGACTTCAATTACCGCGGCACCATATCAATTACAGCTTCAGTTAAGCTGCAAATCCAGCTGTTACCTGCATCTTTATCAGCATCAGTGCAAATCCCATCTCATTGATACCCAATTGCAACCAATATCAACATCAGTTCCAATTCATGCTTGCATCTCCGTAGCTGCAACTTCATCACTAGCAACAACAGCAACATCACTATCTCCTCCCTTTTTCCTTTGAAATCTACCAGGACCCATGATAATCACCACAATCCAATGCCATTTGATTCATTTCAGTCACATTTCAATCAACACCAACAGTCACTGCATCTGTAGCTTCTTGTACCACCAAACTCCATAATTTCTCAGGTCAACAACATCAGTTATCTCCTCCCTGCAACCACAACACCCATTAACTCACGGTAACAACTTGTTGTTCTTCTATGCATCAGATCCCCTTCTCATATTAACAGCAACAGAAATTCTTCCATTTCAGATCCACCACAAGCCCTATTTCGAGAACCCTTAAACTGTTTCTTGACCTCAAATCTTGTTTAAAGCAAAGGCGTTCCTTGTAATCTCATATTTGTATTCTTCTTGAAGAATTTTGAAGATGGGAAGCTAATTGAACTGATGGGTTTTGATTGAAATAGTGTTATTTTTATGTGTGGATTGAAGAATTGATGATGAAGTTGCAGTAGCAGCAGCAGTAGCCATGATTATGGAAGAAAAGAAATGGCAAAGGTTTTAATAATAAATATGAAAACTTCACAGCCGCAGTATGTAACTTTTAAGAACCCATAACTCGATTCAATCTCATCATCAGCAGGTGCTCGAATTCTTCTTCATTGATTTACTGGAAATCGAAGATTAAGATGGTGATGAAGCTGTCGAGATCAAGAGAAGAACAGAGAAGATGAGATCTGAGATGAATCGGGTGATTTTAGGTTAGTTTGGAAAGAAGAAAAACGAAAACATAATTTCTCAAAATTATGGGCATGTGCATAATTTTATCACCGAGAATGGGTGCGCGCCTGAGAATTTCTAAGCGTGGGTTTCACAGTGGGAAGAATATGTAAAAATGGGTCTGTCTGTAGTTTTCACATCAATTTTTCGCGCACGGAACAACAATAAACGAACACATAAAGGTGTAATAGTGGAATTCATTTGCCTCCTGGTTCTACTTTATAAGGAAACAAAATTTCAACATTCTCTATATAAAAATAGAGTTTTTTCGAGCGTTGTGGTTAATCGGAGCTTCTGGTTGATTCTGACCCCACCATTTAAAATTTCGGCCAATAAAAATTAAGGAGAATCTTTGAGGCCCACAGTATATCATTTGGCCAATCAGAATTTAGAATATAATTACCTAAAATATACAATCTTGAAAACATTCCAAAACAGAGATAGACAACTTTAAAATTACCAAAAAATAATAATTAAAAAATAAAATAACGATTATCAAGTATGCATCATGATTTCATTGAATATGCAATATTCATCATGATTCCATCATAAAATTAATTCTATCATAAGAATTAAAAAAAATAAAATAAATCCAATGTCCAGTGTCCATTTACACTCTTTATAATAAAAGTCGCCTAATTACAACTCCTGACTACCGATCATGCACAAAATACTTAAATTTGACTGTTGCAATTACACTTTCATATAATATTAATTACCTAAATCGTTGAATAAATTTAGATCAACAATTAAAAGAAAAATACCTTGATTGTGGATGTCACACATGAATCGAGTAATCTTCTTTCGAAGGCTTATAAAAAGATTTGTTTATCATGTACAAAAAAAATAACGCTACATCATTGATCAATAATCCTGATGAAAGGCTATGACATTGGAATTAAGCATAAATCACCAAATAATATGATATCCCAAAAAAAAAAAAAAAAAAAAAAAGAGGATCGTTAACTACAACAGGAAAAAAAAATATATGGAATATGATATCGAACGAAAGATATCGACATAAATGTGGATATTAAAATATAATAATGATACGATATATTATTTCTTAAGATAAAATTATATTTTTGGAGATTTTCTGTGTTCATCTCTCTATATAAAAGGCCCTTGCACAGACGTCGAATAGCCTATTTTATTTTTTTTGCTTTGTTTTAGTAGGTTTATGCGATTTGAGTTTACCTTTTTTTTTTTTTTTTTTGATTGATTTGGGTTTTTACTCTTTTGATTGGTCTATTACCAGAAACGGGTTGATTTAATAGATCGTTCACACTCTCGAGCATTATTTTCTTCCTTCCTCGCTTCCTGTTTCCAGGCTACCTCACGGTGAGTAAATTTTCACTTTTGATCTGTTCTTTTACTCTTTGTTTGATTGATCTATTAACAGGAACAGGTTGATTTTATAGATCGTTCTCACTGTCGGCATTATTTTATTCTTACCTCGCTTCCTGTTTCCAGGCTACATCATGGTGAGAAATTTTCACTTTTTATCTGCTGTTTGTAATGCCCCGATGTTTTTGGAGATGTTCAATAATAAATATCGAAAAAATATCATTTTTTTTTCCCGTGATGAGTATAAGAGTTTCCTGCGATTTAGGTTTTACTCTTTTTTTGATTGATTTGGGTGTTTTCCGTGATGAATATAAGAGTTTCGTTTACTGTGCGATTGCAGTATTGAAACAAAGTGATTTATTGCATACCCGGGGTGTTCCTCAGACTTGATAATGGATAGGGGCACAGGGAATGTAGTGCGCAACGGCAAAAATGCAGGTAATCGGGTGTGGACTTTTTGTGGTTGTAAATCTTAATTGATGTCATGCATGCTTTGATATTGGCCTTTACATATGATTCATGGAGCGAGAAAATCCTTGGGTAGAACCAGTTATGGATGTAGAGCCAGCGACTCCCGAACAAGCAAGAGTAATTCGTATGTAGCGGAAGGGCGTGATACTGGAGAGAAGAAACAGGAGAAAATGTGGAATGCTCGAAAATACCGATGCGGTACATGCATATTAAAATTCGATACTTTATTTTATTTTTATTTGGATTGCAGTTTTATGCCTACGGGATCATTGCAGTAGATAGCAGTGCCAGCAAAACCCAATTTGTGAACCAGAACAGGTCAGGACGGATCGTCAGAGGCGTAAAAGTGCAATAATGGAAAAGAGCTTCATAACAGATTTAACTCCAGGTCTGTTTGTGTGAATGTATAGTTTTTTTTTTAAGTCATAACTGATGATTACATGTTTAATTTATGTTGTTCATTTTTTTTTACTTAATGAGATTGTATCTGTTGTTGGCTATGAGTGAGTTGACAACTAATATGTGCAATTTATATTTATTGTTTTGTACTCAAGAGGTTCTTAAGAGAAAAAGAACATTAGAGGAGGTTGGTCTTGGATCCATAGTGGATCGAACTCTGCTGTCGAGTGTGACATAATTGAACATTCTATAGGTTTTTATTAAGACTACAGTTTTTGTTTTTCTTATTTTGTAGATGCGAGGTTAAATCAAATCTGGCCCAAGATTCATCAGGTCAGTTTACGGATAAGTGTTAATTGTGCATTACATTGGTTACAGAGTGTATTATGTAACCAAATCATAGGTCATTGTACGGATATAAGAAACCTTGATCATTAATCTTTAGATTTCCATGTGATTATTGGAGACTAAAATTATTTTTTACAATAATAACCTGGAATTTGTGGTCGTGAGATGTGGAAACGGGACATCTGGAAATTGAGCTTATAGGTTAGTCCAGGCCTACAAGTTGTAGGCTACAACCCTGGTGTTTTATTAGTCAGCCCTGGGATCTATGACTACTTCACCTTGCTCAATTCAGGTGCTAGCTCTGTGCGTGACTGTGATCTTCATCAAACATAATCACTTGTGTTACGGCTTGTGGAATTGTCTTAATTTTGAGGGATTATTGTCTGCTGACTCCAACCGCATCTTCCTATGTTCTCTATAAACCTATTATTCTAGATTCATCGTTTGTTATGTGTATTAGTAAACTGTAAGGATTTTGGTTAGCGTTATAAAAAGATATCCATGAAGGGTTCAAACTTATAGGTTAAAACTGAAATGTACACAAACAATTATACATGCATCCGCCACTTGGTGTCATCAGCAATCCTGATCCAACAATTTTTTTTTCTCGAACCGAAAAAAAGAAACTGAATGAGTAAGTAGCCTCATAATCTAGCATCCGCCACTTACACATGCATCCTTGGTGGCATTGGCAAGATACATAATTGTATCAGATTGATTACTTTTATGAGGCTAATTGTAGTATATATGTCACTATGACGTATCCACTCCAACGTCAAAGCCGGGCAAAGATTCAAAAAGAAGATTATTGATGTATTTTTCACCCAGCCATTGGCCCAGGGACGGTATTAGGGGGTGGCTTACCCAGGCTGAAGCCCACCCCAAAATTTCAAAAAGATGTTTTGTTAGTGTAATTTTTAACATTTATAAAATTTAGCCCAGGTATAAATTTTAATTAGCCATTAATTGTTAAGATATGATTCTCCGTGGAAGAAATGAGAAGATTTTGGAACCATGTCCCGCATGGATTAATTTTTGAATAACATTTCAACCGTTCAAAGGCTATAGGGAAAAACAAGTATTCATGATGTTTCTTAAAATCAGGTATTGAATGGGCTCACCTGTTACATGTCAGTTTGATAAAATATAAATCTGTGTGTCAAATGGGGGTGTCTTGTCCTTAACTAAGCAAGCGTTTGTCCACCTTTAAAAAAAGAAAAAAAGCAAGTGTTTGTCCAAAAATTCATTTTTCTTCTATGAAGTGACTACAATTTTATGTATATCTATGTATAACTAAAAATTCAGTGTATTCATGAGATAAAAATACAATATGTCATGACTTATTATGCGTATATGTACAAACTCCAAATATTTTTGCATCCATATAATAACCTTTAAAACTAGAAAAAAATTGGGCGGCCTTCGGCCGCTAAATAAATCAGAATTATTATTTTCGATATGCAAATTATTCCTCCATAATATTAGTTACAAGGTGAAAAAATTTGATTCAAAGCTTTATGCTCCGAGAAAAAGAGATCGTGTGGCATACTCATACTCAGCTTTAAGTATATTACCGCAGTTGTCATTCTTACAGTTGAGACAAATTAAGCTGAGAGTTCGAGAAAAAAAAAATTAGCCCACCCAAACATAAATTCCTGGATCCGTCGCTGCATTGGCCAATGCATTAATATATATTTAAGGGGCAACGCAAAGCTTACAAACCTGGGAACTTCTGTCGCACTTCTTCACTGCCAGCAACATATTATCCACAAATGGTAAAAAGAAGAAATTCCCTATCCTCCATTATTAAGTATTTCTAATTGAGTTTCCAGTTAGGATTGACTACGCAGGCAGATATGAGTCGGTAGGGAAATCTTTGTGTAAAGCATCCCTAGAAAAATCTACTTATAAACCAACGAAACAACTGAAGCTATTGATCATTCTTACATCCTTGCAAGTACACATTCTCATTCCTTAAATCCTATCATTGAGATACGCTACAACACAGGTTTGAAGAAAAGATGAAAATATGGGAATTCGAAGTTCTAACTAAAATGTAATCGATAAAATAGTGAACCAAAAACCCAAGTAAAGAGAGTACATCAAGGCATATACAGACTCATGAAATGTACATATGCGTACCTACCTATCAAGCTTCCCTTCTGCTTTTTTTTTGAAAGAAATTCTCATTCTTTTATGGAGTGGAGTATATGATGAAGTGCAGCCAATTGGTGTTACCTCTGTATCCCATTTGAAGATAATTGGAGGATCCTAACCATTCACATAATATTGTGATGGTTCATAAAAGCCCAATCCGGGACCTCCATATAAAATACATTACAGATGCAGTGGAAAACATATAAGGCGAATGTGTAAAATCACATGAATAACTTGCATCGGGGAGCATTTTTTCTTTTCTAAAAAAAAAATTCCAAATAAGGGAAAGGTGAAAGGAGTTCTATGTTTAAGCTATTCACGTAGTTTGGGCGTATCTCGCATGCCTCCCTTTCAGTTTCAGAATTTTTTTGTCAGGAATTCTCCAAGTTAGGAGAGTAATAATCTATTTATAAAGGGCAAGGGGTGGGCTACGTTTAGTCAGCTAGAGACATGACTAAAGGGCCTTGCCGGCATAATAAGATTTATGATGTGCCAACGCGTAATCAAAGCCGTAAGTATGAACCCGGCCAATCTCATCCGTCTTTTGGCTTATCATACGCCACCGACCTATCTCATCCGTCTTTCGACTCAACCATCAAATGTTATCCGTCATTTGACTTATCATAAGACAAAGGCGGTGTTTTTCATACTGCTGATTGATAATTTTATAATTCTGTTGAGCTAATTAGTGTGTATAATTTTTAACCAGCAGTTAGAACTCTAATTAGTGTCATACTTCATGGTTTCAACTTACCTCGGTAAGTGGAGACCTGTTCCACGAAATCTAAGGTTATATTTCACGGATCAAACAAGTGTTACGGTAGAGACTGAAAGCTAGGGTGATATTCATATGCATAGTTGCATTCTGACTGATCTACAAAAACTAGATATGTGAACTGATGACGTCACGGAATATACAGGTAACACTTTAGAGATTTTTTTTCCTATGTAAATTTTATATACTATCAAAAATAAATAAAATTTATTTATTAATTTTGTTTTGATGCTGCGCATATAGATGTGATGGGTATACTGGTAGGCGCATCAGAATCAGAACTCCAACAAAACACACTTGAGCAACCTGCTATCAAAACGGAAATTTTGATACACCAAGGTAATATGAATAAGCGTGCAAGAAAAAAAAAAAAAAAAAAAAGGGGCTAAACATGAAGATTGATATAATTTTATAAGCTCAGATCAAGATTATTTTTGTTGTAAGCTATTGTTAAATAAAAACAAACTCTAAAACACAGGTCAAAATTCTTAATAGTAATAAAGTTTTATTATTTAATTTAATTCTGCCAACAGTAAAGAATGTTGAAAAATAGCAAAAAAACCATTTAAACTATTTGCTAGGGATTAAACTTTTCAATATAAAAAGAGCATTCGATAATCCATAAAGCAAAAATCAAACCCGTGCATCGCACGGGTGACAAACTAGTTTTATCAAACCGTGAACCCAAAAAGCTGGAAATCGGTTAGATAAGTTATTTTCTTCTCGGCAAGATATCAAAACCCGTTCACTGTAAGTCCACCGTCAACACAAATAACTTGGCCAGTGACGTAGGAAGCAGCGGGAAGGCAAAGGAAAGCCACCATAGGTGAAACCTCAGTCGTCTTTCCAACGCGCTTCAGCGGGGTTCTATTGATTATAGCGTCTTCAAATCCTTCTTCTTGCAACTTCTGTTAAAAGAAGAGAAAGATAAATAAAAATCAGAACAATGTTCTCATGTACATGCCCATTTAACGGTTATGAAAATGGTTAATAATTGGTAGTTGTGATTCACCGATTCAACGAGCGAAGTTCTAATAAACCATGGTGCGACGCTGTTGACACGAATGTTGTCTTTTGCCCATTCAACAGCAAAGTTCTTTGTTACTTGATTAATTGCTCCTGATAAAAATAACAAAAACTTGTAGGAGTTAATTAATTCAGTTGCAAGCGATTTTCAAAAATTCGCTTCACTTTTAACAGCATACCCATATGATTAGAAGGGGATATTACGTACCTTTACATGCTGCATAATTTGACAATAGGGGTAAACCTACAACCCCAGCAACAGAAGAGATGAAAACAATGCTTCCTGCACCAGAAGCTTTTAAGAGAGGGTGTGCAAGCATTGAAAGATAGTAACCAGAATCAAAAACGGTGGCGAAAATTTTCGTGTGATCCTCTTCGGTAAAATCCAAGGCATCTTTAAATATTGCCGTTCCGACATTGTTTACCTGTAAACTCAACAAGGGTTATTCATATAATATCCGATAGCAAACTGAACTAAGATTGAATGACCAAGCAAAAACTTACAAGGATGTCGAGTTTGCCGTCGAAAATAGTGGAAACAGTTTCTATCAACTTCTTTCTTTCAGCTGAAACCGAAGCATCACAGACTGATCCAGTAACAGTATACCCTTTTTCTTTCCAGTCTTTTAAGCATTTTTCTATAGCTTCTTCCGTCAGATCACAGATATGGATTGTTGCTCCAAATCCAGCTAATTCTTCGACTATGGCATGTCCCATCCCTTTAGCTGCACCAGTGACAAGAGCAGTCTTTCCCTTGAGTGACCATTTTCCTAAGTCTGCAACATTGTTTGCCATGACTAATTTCTTTGAACTCTCTCTTTCTAAATCTGGTATTGTTCTAACAGATGAAATGATAAAGAAAATATGGGGATAAGATCTCTTTAATAGAGTTGCGAGTCTGTGACACGTACGGCACTGTTACGTTTATCAGTTTAAAAGTTGCCAGTACTCTCATTAGAAAAATGGAGGCCTACAGTATTTTGTCCCTGATATCGAGCACTATTTGACCCTTGTTTACCTGATATCGAATAATTCTGCACCGAAAGTGACAATAATGTTGCTTTCTGAAAGTAGTTATATCCTCACTGTACAATCCTGATAATTTAAATATGCATCACTTGTTTGCATATGTGTACTTAAATAAGATACCATCAAGATACTTTAAATTGTTTATTTTTTTCTTTTCGCGAATCCAAATGCTCATTGCAAGAGGTATAAATCTTAGGCTAAAAGTCTTACATGTAGTATTTTTTATTCTTTTTTTTTTTTTTGAGAATAAATCGGTTTATATTAATAAATCTGGCTAAGTGGCTTGAACTAGAACATTAAAGGTTGCCCTAGACAGATATATGCCTCCAATGTGAGCCCAAGTCACCCGCTTCGTAAGGAATACATAAGAAATAAATTTAAAAAGGTGAAAAGAAACAGGATTCGCTTTTGTTGCCACATTAAAAACCTTGTCAAGGAAAACTCATGGTGGTAAATCCTTGACTAAGGAAAAGAGTGCAACGCGAAAGGTCCATGAAGCTATAACGAAATTAAAACTATTTAAAAAGATAAAATTACATTTATAATTCTTCAAATTCTTTGAAATTTTCTGCTCTCCATCGATACCCAATGAGTTGTCTTCTAATGGTAGCACTATGTATGTCGCCACAAGCGAGTTGCGGAAATTGAACGTCTTCACTCGTGATAAAACTATCAATGTATGGTCCTGAGCCCTTCTATCAATAGCAAGACTAATAGAAGTGTCACGATGCCTTGTACAGGATAGGAAATTCGTCATCTTGGCGATTGAGAATACTTTTTTAGCCTTTTCTGCAATCAAGAACTTATAAAATGAGAAATGTATCTCCAAAGAAATACAAGTAGATGTGTCACAATTTATAAAATCGGACCAAGACAAAACATAGCTAACATTGATTTCAACATCATGTTGTTTCACAGGAAAAGTCATTGTTTCATGAAAAGAAGAACTACACATGTGAACTAATCGTAATGCTAATGAGCTACTGAGTAATGCTAGTTAAAGACGTGAAACAATGAGCAACAAGAAGAAACTACTAAGAAAGGTTGGTGCAACCAATGCACAGAAAGATAAGCCTCTTATTTAAGACCCGAAATTAAGCTTTTTAAATGACCTACTGAGTAATGCTAGTTAAAGAGGTGAAACAATGAGCAACAAGAAGAAACTACTAAGAAAGGTTGGTGCAACCAATGCACAGAAGGATAAGCCTCTTATTTAAGACCCGAAATTAAGCTTTTTAACAGGCAACCACTACAAATGACCTATAACCAAGAAGTTGAGCAAAGATATGTAGTACTGTTAACTAGTACAGGGAACTAATTTCTAGTTCAATATAAAAACAACAATTTATAGAAGGAAACATTATTTAAATTAGGGGTGGGACTTGGGTTGGTTGGGCGGGTCAGAAGGTTTGGATGAGGCAAACCCAAGCTACGAATCCTTTGCCCAGATTGCCCATCGAACCTGTGGAACCCATGGAGGTATTGTCCAAGTCCGCCCAAGTTATGTTCCTCGGGTTCTTCGGGTTCCTCGGGTTAGCCCAAGTTTCGCTAGACATCCGAGTTTGTTCATATGATAATAACAATTTTTAGATGTTATAAGATTTAATTACTACATTTATCTTAAATTTCCAATTAACTGAAGATTATTTACAATAATATAAACTTTTTTTCATATTGAATGATTAATTAATGAGATAGATATAATTTATATTTTCATTATTAGATTTGAAGATAATATCTAAAATTACTCTAAATAGATAATAATACCAATTATAAAATAGTTTTATATTCATAGTTCTTCGGGTTGGGCGGGTTGCTTGGGTTAGAATATACCCTTATTCAATTTTTAAAAATACCCCTACCTTCTGAAAATTGGAAGCAACTAGCACAAGTTGCTTCCAGAAGTGGACACAACTTTATACAAGTTGCTTCCAAAAAGTGGAAGCAACTTTCTCAAGTTGACTCCAAAAAAATTATTTTTTACACCTCGGGGGTATTTGTGCAAGGTCAACAAAAATGGAGGGTATTTATAACATTCCCACTTTAACTTTATAGAATATAGAGAACTAACTACCATAAGAACTAAATACTAATTTCTAGTACAACATTTACCTAACACGGAACGTTAAGGGACCTAAAACTAGTGAACTTGAATAGTAATCATCATAAACTTATGAATTAAACTATAAATTTACAGATTTTCAGAGAGAAAAGATGAAGAGAATGGCCCTGTATAGCCAACTAAAATTTTGAAGACCCGCCTTTGTCCCGAAATTTACTGCTAAGGACACAAAATAATAGAGAATAAAGGAAAGGGAAAGACAAGAATCGGAGAGCAGCAATCCTTTGGGTTATTTGAGGCAGCGGAGCGGAGGTGCAGATCTGAGTTTTGTTAGGCATAGATGTGACGGCGAAGCTCTACGGATACGACTTAACTAACTTAACTTATCAAAACCAAGAACGGACCATAGAAACAACTAACATGAAATGAAATGCAAAATTTTTTTCCTCCTAAGAAAAAGAAACTGGATCCTTGCTTAGCCCTTTAGTTAGAAACAAAAGGAAAAAGTCCAATTTTAAAAAACCAAATGTAGTGCTAGGAACCTCAGTTCTATCTAATTAAAATGAAAAGAAAAAAATGCTCACTAGGAGAGTATGCTTAAAAAAAAAATCATAGTGGACAGTGAAAATGGTAAAGTCAACATATTAGGGGCGATGGGAGTGGTAATCGCCATATATGCCACTAGTTTTGTTGAGCTGGATGTATATCATTTTAGTCGGCAATTCTTATAACTCTTAAGGTAGTACTAAACAATGTAGTCAATCTCGACCAAGAATCTTGGTTTTGGTCTAGGGTAGAAGGTCACCTAATGTTGGCGAGACGAGATTTGATTGAGAAACTCGTCGAGACGACCGAAATTCCACTGAGATGCGATCGAAATCCGAGACAGTTTTATCTAAAAAAATCAGTAAAAAAAAAAAAAAAAAACAAGTCCAACACTAAAAAACTCTTTTATTTTTTTATTTTTCTTAAAAATCGGTATTGTTTCTTTATGTATATACAAGTTTGACATATGTAAAGTGTACACAATACTTGGCCTATATAGTACAGGTATAAAATTTGAAAATAAAGACTCCAAGATTTCATCGAGAATCTCCATCAGATAAAATTGTGTCAATGTCTCGGTCCCAACTTCCCAACTGAGAAAGACTGGGATCTGAGATAGACTACACTAGTACTAAGCACACCGCACCAGGAAGGAGCTAGGAATCTAGATACAGGTAGGTAAAAAAAATTGCTAAATTTTTTAGGATAGGCAAGTATCAAAAAATCGGCTTTCTAGCCTATTATACCAAAAAAATAAAAAAAAGGTGTAGCAGCCAACCCAGCAGAGTAGGCAACGTGTCATGGACTGGCTCTGCCTCTCACCGCAGAGCACAATTTAGAATTTTAAGGGTGGATGGACCATTCCCAATCCACCCCCTAAGTTGACCGCTGGTCTGAAACATTGCTCGAATTAGATGTTCAAAACACTCAGCGAAACAAAAAATGAGTTTAGTAAAGGCATCGACATGTTACAATCATTACTCTTATTGATGTGTTATCAAACCACTATTATTGGAAGTTATGTTCTAAATACCGCTCAATGTTTAAAATTGTAAGATATTATTTGTTGCGTTGTGGTTAACACCAATGTAATCAGTCTCGATTGTCGTTCATGGCTGAGATGAGTCACTTAATCTCAGCGAGACGAAATTTGACCGAGAAACTCGTCGAGATGACTGAGATTCAATCGAGATACGCCGAGATCGTTTTATATATAAAAATTTAGTAAAAAAAGCAAATATGATACCAAAAAACCAACATTTTCTTTTTTTACTTTTCTTCAAACTTGGTATTGTTTCTTTATATTTATAGAAGTTTAACATATGTAAAGTATACAATATGCTTGGCCTACACATTACGGGTATAAAATTTGAAAATAGATTCCAAGATTTCACCGAGAATCTGCTTGAGATAAAATGTCTTAATGTCTCAGTCTCAACCAATGCAGACCGAGATCCAAGATTGATTACATTGGTACTACACACAGCGCACTAAGGGCGGAGCTATGGATCTAGCTATGGGTAGCAAAAAAATTGTAAAAAATTTAGGATAAGTGTTGATAGGGTAAAACGTGGGACGGAGGAACTAGCCCTAATCATAGAAAGTACTCTCAAGGAGTAGAGAGGTTTAGGAAGAGTAATGGTGGATTAAAATTGAACAGTCGTCGTGTTGAAAAATAGAAACTTGTTGCATCCCTGTTGCTAGCTCGGGAACAATGTAACTCCTTGAAAAAGGAAAACTCTGTTTTAGTGAATAAGTCTTCTTCAGTGCCTTTTTCTAATACTCATGAAGTATTACCTAGCATGGAGAAAATTTCTTTTAAGGAATTATCCGCTAAGAAACATTTGCGTAAATTGCGGATAACTGAAAAGGCTATGAGTCAAGGGGACCTATCAAAAGTTTCTTATCCACGATCATGTTCATTCTGTGGGAAAAGGAATCATAATATTCTACATTATTTTGCTAGAAAGAAACAGATTTTTGATCTTCAAAATCTACTTCTTTTTACTGTCGACAGAGTAAATAATCTGACGACATCTACAATGAATTTTATTCTTGCGGAAAACCAGAACTCTCATAAATGGGGTTTCCAAGGTCACTCGTCTAGAAATCTCTACATGAACTGTGTTCTTCATAGTGTTCTTCATAATACTTTTGCCACAAATATACACGTTCCCAGTGTTTATGAGAATAAGTATGGCAGATCTAAGTCTAGGAGATGGAATTCACGTGATCTCTTCTCTCTAGAACGGATCTCAAGAGGACCTAGACTTAATCCTCCGAAAAAATCCTTCTGATGGATATTCAAAAAGGTTTATGTCTAATCCTTCTGGAATAAGATATAACCGAAGGAAATTAAGGAATACACGACACTTCCCTCAATATTCGTAGTGGTATTACATCTCACTCTGTTACCTAGTTCTAGGTAAATTCATCCTTGATAACTAACTTGAGAGTTGAAAGGATGATATTGGTGGAAGACTCAAGTCAGTTGTATGTTATTATCTGATCATGTTAAGTCATATCTTGACTTCTAGTAACTATGTATCTTGTTGTCTTTTCTCTTGTGCTCTAATTTTTAAGCAAAACTTCAAATTATCGAGCTATGAGATTCTATGAGACATTTGAAAACAGAGTGTATTTCCTTATTTTTGGATCCCTGCTGACCCAGGAACTCTCCGTAACTAGTCCGTGAACGTCCATGTACTCTTATTTCTAAGAGTTTATATAGGGTTTCTTTGACGAGGGATCTATTCCATTTCTCTTGTTCACAAATATATATTCACCATATAAAATTTTTCATCTCCATCCCTATCGAAAATATATATATACATGGAGGACTTGTCAAGATCTCAGGAAGTGGTAAATCTTGATATGGAAGAAGACATCAAAGGATGCAGTTCGGTCCAATACCTTGTTTTGAAGAAGATGCTTGCAAGGAAAGAGTACAACTCTTGGATTGCTGAATCTGTCAAGAATTTAATTCATTTTTAGAATGACTCAAAGGTCGAATTTGCAAACCTTCAACTGCAAATAAATCATCTCATTGATGGTCAGACCAAAATCCTTGAAAATCAAAAAGTCTTTATACGAAATCAGAAGAAACTCATCTCGGATTGCATCAAGGCCAGACAACTTGCTCGTACTGTCGATCGAAAGGTGAATGTTCTAACTCATGAACATGGAATCTCCATAGTCAAGAGAATCAAGGTGTTTGAGGGTGAAAATGGTCTCTGCTGATTTCGATAATTTCGGGTGTGTGGGTGAGAAACGAATTTAAACCCTAAACAATGTACTGCACGTGAGTACTTTAAATTCGAGAGATCAATCTGTACAAATCCGGCCTAAACCAAGAAATGGCCGTTTCAGACTTGCTTCGGTCACAAAGTGAAGGAAATGGGTTGGTTTTGGGTAAGGAAGCAAGGAAAGTGATGAGACCAGAATAGTTGATTTCTGGAAGAGTAGTTGTTTTCTACGACTTTTATCAGAAAGTGGGAAGCTAACAGATAGAAAGCTAGCAAATGTTTTCTGAGTGTTGTATGCTCCTGACTGAACTTGTTGTTCGGTGGAAATAGGTAAGACCTATTTATACAAGTCGGAGCGAAACGTACTCTGGTCTCATTAAGGAATGGAATAATGGGTGAGTAAATGGGAGGAGGTGGTAACCGTTAACGCATGGAATTGATATTCCATAAAAAGAGCGTTTCACCATTATTCCCTGTATTTACCGCCTCATCCTTATGACACTTCCTTATGACGGGCGTAGTGTACGCCGCACGCTGTAAACCGCCAAACCAATACCCAAAGTGGATCCCCCAGTTTGTGATATGTGTTGATGTCTCGAATGTTTTTGTGGAAACATGTAGCATGTTGTTTTTCGTCTGGCAAGTCGAGCTTGAGAGACTTGCTAGCTTGGTGACCTTCGACGGTTGAGATTTTGCATCTTAAGAGAAGAGGTGGCCGTTGATTGTCGCACGCTTCCGTCGGTTGCATAGGGAAGTCTAGTATGAAGGCACAACAAGGTTGGCATGCCATTGGCATGGCATTCCTTGGCGTGGTTTGGGCGTGGCCAAACTAGACTTTGGGTCAAAGGTTACCACGCGTTGTCTGGTAACCTTGGACGGCTAGGATTTGATCCTGGGATTGAAGGGGGACCGTTGATTGTCACCCGCCTTCGTTTTAGTAGCCGCATAGGGAAGGACAAAGATGGTGGCGCTGGCTAGGTTGGCATGCCGTGGGCAAGGCATGCCTTGGCGCGGTTTGGGCGTGGCCAAACTTAGGATTTCGGGCCAAAGGTTACCATGCGTTGTCTGATAACCTTGGATGGCTAGGATTTGATCCTGGCATTGAAGGGGGACCGTTGATTGTCGCACGCCTTCGTTTTAGTAGCCACATAGGGAAGGCCAGTAAGGTGGCGTGGCTAGGTTGGCATGTCGTGGGCATGGCATGCCTTGGCGCGGTTTGGGCGTGGCCAAACTTAGGATTTTGGGCCAAAGGTTACCATGCGTTGTCTGGTAACCTTGGATGGCTAGGATTTGATCCTGGGATTGAAGGGGGACCGTTGATTGTCGCAAGCCTTCGTTTTAGTAGCCGCATAGGGAAGGCCAGTAAGGTGGCACTGCTAGGTTGGCATGCCTTGGCGCGGTTTGGCATGGCCAAACTAGGGTTTTGGGTCAAAGGTTACCATGCGTTGTCTGGTAACCTTGGACGGCTAGGATTTGCTCCTGAGATTTAAGGGCGACCGTTGATGGCCGCACGCCTTCGTTTTAGAAACCCTAATTAGCGCCCTTTACTAGAATCGCTGTAGAATTATCGTACGGACTCGTATTTTGACGGTCAGCCCCTCAAATCGACCGGAAAAGAATTTCATATCTCCTAAGATGAGGACATTTAGGTTTTGAACTCGTTCGGGAGGTGAAAACATCCCGACAGTAAAACTCAGGAAGAATTCAGGAGGGATGTTGCGGGCCCGAGGAGGCATAGTTTAGGCGCGACCAAAATTAGGGTTTTGGCATTGGGCCAAACGTTACCATGCGTTGGCTGGCGACCTTGGACGGCTAAGATTTGCATCTAAGGTGGAAGGGTGGCCGTTGATTGTTGCACGCCTTCGTTTTAGTGGCCGCATAGGGAAGGCCAGCGTGGTTGGGGCCAAGGCAAGGTGCGGCTTGGCTTGGTATGTGGGGCCAATGGCTAGGCATGCCGTTTGGCACATGGTGCGGCTAGCATGGCTTGGCTTGGTATGTGGGGCCAATGGCTAGGCATGTCGTTTGGCACATGGTGCGTCTGAATGGCTGGCATGCCTTGGCGCGGTGGTGCTGCTGGGCACGGAGGTGCGGCTGGCATGCCTTGGCGCGGTGGTGCTGCTGGGCACGGAGGTGTGGCTGACATGGCTGGCATGCCTTGGCGCGGTGGTACTGCTGGGCACGGAGGTGTGGCTGGCATGCCTTGGCGCGGTGGTGCTGCTGGGCACAGAGGTGCGGCTGGCATGGCTGGAATGCCTTGGCGCGGTAGCCTGATAATTTTAGGGTTTTGTACAGGTTATGTCAATCAATGTTAGGGGTTCTGCCGTGGAACATGATACATAGAAAGAAAAAGGGTACCCTGGTAATTCTTACGTAAGCATGCTGGTTGATTCGATAAATGTGTTAATGGTCAATAAATGCGCTAGAGGTCATGGTGACGTCATGCCAGGTGCATAGTTTTACGATTTCAACCCTAAGCTAAAAACCACCATCAACACAAGGATATCAACAATACCTTTTATGACGGAGTCATGGAGAGGTATGAAATTATCAAAGAAGCCTGTTTTTTTTATGTCTAGGAAACTTCTTATGAGAATTTATTCTTATGTTTATTAAGGATAACTAGGGTTTGGGATAATAATTATTGTGATTACACATTGCTATTTCAACGATTTTTCATCTTGCAATGTTTATAGATTTATTTATTTAAATTCTAAGTTATTTGGAAGATTATTTTGCAGTATTTAATCTTTATTGGTTTTATATATTGCAAAAATATGTTATTGGATATGTTGTGTTTACGTCCGTGAACTATGATTATCTCATATGCTCAAAAGTTAAGTCTATTATGTCTTTATGCAAATATTGATAAAAGATGGAATGAACTTTTAAATATTCCGCAATATTGATCTTTCCCTGATCCACTTTTATGCGAAAGTATTGTACAGCTCCGTAAGTTTTCTTATGTTGAGCATTTCCGATTAAATTAATCTATAAGGTCTTCTTGTGATTAATTTATTCGATTTTACCGGATACAAATCCATGTGATTTGTTAATGTCCAAAGAAATCCTTCTTTTCTTGTAAAAGTAAGGTCGCTCATGTTGTTCTTTCGGGAATGACATATTATGGGGGAGAGTTCTTAATTGAACTTGTGTTTGATTCCCATATCTTTGTGGAGAGTGAGGCTGTGGAATATTTTAGGAGTTATCTTGTATCTTTATAAACTCTGTTTCGACTATGTGAAATCATCAAAACAAAGTTGATATGTTCTCTTTTAGTCATGAATTATCTCTTTGAAAATTTCATTATGATCCCATAGTTTTCTTACCTTTGCCAATTTATATTGAAAAAAAGGGGGGAAATTATTTGGTAGTTCACACTACATACATATGGTTTACGGATCATTATGTAAGGGGGAGTGGTTTTCATTATGATATTGAAGTATTGACTAAGGAGGAGTGATACATATCACCATAGTATTATTGTCAAAGTTGTGATGCAATTGGACTTTGATTCTGTGTAATAATACTATGACACTATATAACAATGATTGAGAACATCTGTTTTCTAATTGTTATGGCTACGGATCTTCAACAACAATGATGATGAGTTGAACACGTTCAGAATCGCTGGAGTACTTGGAGTAACGAAGAATTCAAGGAATGTTGAAGAGCCAAGGAAATCAAGCATGATGGATGAGAAGCTACAAATTTTATTTATTTTGTAATCCATATATATTGATAGTTTTTTCACTAAAAATCACAAAGGGGGAGATTGTTAGAGCACTGCTCGGTCGAACTCGCAAGCGTAGCTATCTCAAGCTTGTTTGTCAAGTTAAGTTGATCAAAACTATATACTTGATTTCTAGTCTACTGATAGCTACGTCTCGGATTAGGATAGAATGTGTAGTTGAGCTTTAGACTTCATGGCGTTCACCAATTGAAGACGGAGATCTACTGAGGAGAGCTTGGAGGAACTTCATCAACAAAAGGTATGTGGAGACTAAAACTTATCCATCACTCAGAAGTCTATTCTATTCAATCTTCTAATGAGACTAAGTCGTATAGCTATATAGACTTTTATATTATACACATTTGATATTTCGAGCCGAGTTTATCTCGCTTATCTATTTCTCGAAATATATGTTGGAAGCTTTTTTGCTTTAACTATATTCATCATATTCTTGACGAGTTTAGTTGGAGACAATTTATTTGTTGAAAGCTAAATATTAAGTCAAAAGATGATCATATGAAAATTGCCTTGAAACATCTTACATGATTTGTGTGAGACAATCATTTTGATGTCGACTTGGAAAGTTTCATATTGATCATTTGATCACTTGAAAATTACTTGAAGACAATGGTTTGTGTGAGAAAGCCATTGTCGTCTTCTAAGGATGTTTCAATGATTGAAATGGGAGTTTAGAACAATTAACCATGTCTGGATACAACATAGTATGCGTACATAGTGTGCGAACTGTATTGGTATAATTCAGGTCCGGGAACTTTGTTTGCGTACCTAGTATGCGAATGGTTTTACCTGTAAAAGTCCCAGAACTTTGTTTGCGTACCTAGTATGCGAACGGTTTCACCTGAATTGAGTCCGGGACGGCTGTTTGCGTACCTGGTTTGCAAACGGCTGGACATGCCAAAGTTCGGAGCTGCTGTTTGCGTACCTGGTTTTCAAACACAGTAGTTAAGTTCTAAAATCGGTTAATTATGATTCTCATACCGATGAACTAAAATATTTATGAATTAAAGAATGCAATCTTTGCAAACCATGGTTTAATGTTCATGAATTGATAAGTACTTTGTACGATTACGAATCAATCCGATTTTGTTTCAATTGGTTCATGTATATTTCTATGAGATGGTGAAAAATTGAACAACTCTTTTCGAAACACAATTAGATTCATTTGATTATCTTTCATGATTGATTGATCATCAAATTTGATTAGAAGTGTTAGATGAATATGGTTAAGACAAAAGTGTTCATGTGGCTAACTTTGGTTAACTGTTAATGAGCCAACTCAATATCCACGTTTAGGTACGGTTACCCATATCTAAATGAAGGTATATTTCATTTGTGTGTAACAAGCTAAGACCATTTAACGGTGGAGATTAATTGCTTTATTTCTAAGCAGACTTAGCTTGAATCTTGAATCAGTATTTCATCTAACGGTGAATATTGAATGCTTTGTTACTAAGCTATCTTAGCTTTGATTGAAAGCAAAACCTGATTTGAAAGACTATATAAGGGAGAACTCTAGCAACTGGAAAACCTAATCCCTAAACTTTTGTGTGTTCCTAGTTGAAAACTAGAGTCGATTCTCCTTTAACCTAGGTTTTTCCAAAACCATTATTGGTTAACGACTTGAAGACTTCATTGGGATTCGTGAAGCCAGATCCAATAATTTTCTCTATAGTTGCATATTCTGATCTTACTTATTCTATCATATTGAGTAATATCTTCTCTAAGATTTGCTCGAGATTTATCTCCGATAGGTAAGATATAAAAAGTAATCACAACAGTTCTTCGTCTCAGACTTTTGTGATTCCGTGGTAACTTTTTCTACCACCATATAGTTAAGTTATTGTGAGATGATTGATATTTCTAGGCTGCTCTTTGGGAGTATAAGACCGGATTATCAATTGGTTCATGTTCACCTTGATTTATCAAAAGACAGAACAAAAAGAATAGACATATCTGTGGGAGACACATTTGTTTATAAGTCTTCGACTTTGGGTCGTAGCAACTCTTAGTTGTGGGTGAGATCAAATGAGGGAATCAAGTACGCAGAATTCGGCGTGGTTCTAGAGGCGTGAGGAATGCGATTGTACCTTAATCGGTGTGAGACTTAGTTAGGGATCAACTACATTCCAGTTCGAAGTTAACTTGTAGTAGGTTAGTGTCTGTAGCGGCTTAATACAGTGTGGTGTTCATAGATGGACTAAGTCCCGGGGTTTTTCTACATTTGCGGTTTCCTCGTTAACAAAATTTCTGGTGTCTGTGTTATTACTTTTCCGCATTATATTTGTTTATATAAATGAAATATCACAGGTTGTGCGTAGTTCAATCAATTGATAATTCCAACCTTGTTTGTTGGATATAACTTGATTGACACTTGGGCACTGGTCTTTGGTACCATCCAAGTTATTTCTCATATCAATCAAGCTCATAGATTTCTATCTGTTTGATTTGCTGATTGTATTGAGAAGTTGAGATAAATTTCTTTGATATCTTTCTTGATAGAGCTCGCTTTTAAGTTGGTGCTTTCGGAATTATATTGGAGTTTAGTCCATACAGATTTCCGAACAAAATATTGGGTATGGTTGTTGTACCCCCGTTTTTCAGTTTCAAATATCGAGTGGTGTTTAAAACACCTCCCACATGCAGTTTAGGATTTTTTGGGTGGCTGGAGAATCCCTAGTGCCGTCTCTACCATATTATAGGCTCGGGGCCAACATTTAGAAAAGGGCCTCTCTTCATGTACATAGGAGGAAATGGTTACTGTTAATAGAGTTACCCATTAATTAGGAATTCTCAAGAAAACAACTGATCATGTTTCAATAATCACCCCAAATAGATGACGCATCATTACTGTAAGGACCCTCAAGCTCGTCAACACTATTTGACTGGTCTAGCGATGATCAAGAGACGTCTTAGCCGATAATAACTCTATTAGGTTAATGCGAACGTTAATTAATAGGAATTAATCTAACAACGATCTAGATACGAAACTAGTACTATTCGATAGATCTCGAAAAAGTTAGGCGAAATGGACTACTC
>JAJJWW010009579.1:0-89285 GCA_023531295.1 Papaver armeniacum | reverse complement strand
ATCAATTGGAAATCCTATCTTTGGTTGTTGATTGAAATTTATTGATCCTTGAACATTGGTCTTTGGTACCGTTCAAGTGATTTCTCTTGTATTAAATTAGACTCGCAGATTTCTATTTGCTTGAGAAAGAATTAAATCAAGAAAGAGAGATATAACTCTTTGATATACTTTATTAAGATTGAGTCTAGTTGATTCTCTTGAAAGTATATTGGAGTTTGTCCATACAGATTGCTAAGCGAAATATTGGGTGTGGTTGTTGTTCCCCCGCTTTTTCAAGATCAATCTATCCAATAACTACAAAATTAGTCAAGTTTATATTCACACTCAATCTAAATATATCTCAAAGAGATATATTGTGAATGCCGATCTCATGAAACTAATCAATCGAATAAATCTGATTCTAGTTGGATCCCAGCCTATCAAGGTTTGTGCAACTCAAAGATATGAGAAACCCATAAGAAATCTTTTTCGTCTTCTAATCTTCTTTAATCTTCAATCAAAACCTGCACAATACCACTTTAATCTCTTGTGATCAATCACGCACAGAACGAAGTCTGTTAACAATGGATTATCACAAGATGTCCTTGGATATTCAAACAGTTCTAAAGATCCCGTCGATACTTCGATCTAGTTTGAGTGAATCTTATATCAAAAGAGAAGATTCTCAAGAATAAACAAACTAGGTGCAATCAAAGCTTCAACAATCGTTAGTCAATCAAATCAATCGAAAACTAATTACACTGCAATTATCTAGTTTCTCACCAACGGTACTCGTAGAGCTTCTTGATCCCACAAAAGTCTTTAAGCGAACGGTCGTAAGATATTTCGCCTAATTAGGGTACTTTCCTCTCCGAATAGACGGCTCCACCAGAAGAAAAAAAATGAAGTTTGCCTGGCTCTTAGGATAGTTTGCTAGAAATGCAAACTTAGGTATTTATAAACCAAGGAAGTTTGGACACCAAGGAATTTCCAAAACCGAAAATATTCTCAAGATATGCAATGAATGACACGATTCGGTTTTCATAATTCCAGTAAATGCTTGTCCAATATTTTCCGAAATCTCCCAATAGAAAATCTCCAATTGCACATTACCAATTTTTATTCTCTAGAGATATGCATTTAATTGCTGGTAATTAAAGCATATATAACCAAAAACCTTAATTAAAAGATTCTCAATTAATTTTAGTACAAGATCTCCTTGAGTACTAAGGAATATCTTTGAACAATAAATGATAAGAGTTAATGTCCATGTTCAAAGTATGTTGACATATTTTCTCAGTAAATCATGTTTCATATTTACATTATTGGAATCGGTTTTACCACACTTCCAAACAAGTTTAGAATTGGTTCACCTGTATTCCAGGACTTTTATGTGATTGATCAAATATAAAATCACATTCATGGGTTCAATCGGTTCTACCAATCACTAGGATCGGTTATACCCTCATATGGAAACACTTGTAATCGGTCACACAAGTTACCAGGACCGGTTACATGAGTTACCAGGATCGGTTACATCAATTACCAGGGACGGTTACCATATACTCATGGTATTGCTTGTGATCGGTCACACCAACTAACAGGATCGGTTACACCAATTACCAGGATTGATTACACCAATTACTAGGTCCGGTTACACCAATTATAAGGATCGATTACACAACACTCTGTGATCGGTCACACCAATTACTAGGATCGGTCACACCAATTACAAATATCGATCCTACCATCTCAGGTGATTACTTAGGATTGGTTACACTAATTAATCAAAACTAGTCATACCAAATCTTTAGTCAGGCATTGTGATTAGTTGTACCAAGATACATAACAAGGTTACGATCGTTCTACCATCTCACACATATTGGCAATCCAAAGATTTGCAATGAATAGCCGTACCAATAAGCCTAGCGATTTCCCTTTCGATTCATAAAACAAGTTCATGAATGTACTTCCTTTAAACAAATGTAAGACATTGTTTCCTATGATGAAATCTTCACCATTACACATTTACATAATCATAACAGCATTCATAAGATTATGTCGATGTCATATCTACGAAGTTCAAAAGATAAGTGTTATACTTCGTAATCTAATTCCCTAGTACTATGATCATGTCTCACTACTAGAGTAATATATCCAATACACAGCTTCACAGTTGTGTTTTCAATATAGCACGACTTGAAAGATACGTTAGGAATGAAAAAGTTCAAGTCAATATTACTAACCTCAAGAGGAAGGATGATGTCGTCGTTGTAGTTCGTAAAAAGTTCAAGGCTACATCCACATGGCGAGCAATCCTTTGTTTTTGAACATGGTTCAGATAACGGTCGTCGAGTCAATATATATCTCAAACTAACTGGTATTTGTTAGACCTTGGAGTCAATGACCGAGCTTAAAACTAAGTTAGATAAATAACCATTTAGTTCTCATAGTTATGATTTTCCTTGGAAGAAATTCTAGAAAGTTCGGACTCTTGCAACCCACCCGTTTTATATGGAGATTGATGAAGAATGGATTGGATGTGGATGGAAATATCAGTAAACATGTTGTAAAAGTGTATGTTGACTGCAGATTATGCACAGAGCTATTGAGACATATGAACAATTATTTCTATACCGTGAGGCGTCTCCAGTTGTGTTTTTTGTTTCTCTAATCTTAGAACCAGTACAACACCAAATGTCAGTATTCAAGTTTATGTTATAAGTTGTTTGTTTGAAGGTGAAGATTATTCAAAACAGAAGATGATATATATATTTTTGGCTCTTTAAAAGTTATAAACAATATAGTGTTCAATAATGATAACCTCAGCTTACAAAATATTATTTAGGAAGCTTTATATTGGTTCGACATGGAGGTAAATAGCATCAGGCGCTCAATTTCACATCTGCAGTAGAGGTTGAGGCTCATGGAGTCTTATTCAAAAATGAAGATAGTCATTATCAGTACCCTCAAGTATAGTCTTTGGTGACGAATCAGGGACGAATTACATATCTTCACCTCAATGGAGTTTCATTTTGTCACAAACGAGGCCAACAATGTGGCTCATCATCTGGCAACTCATGTTGTTACTAACCAATCCTCAGAAATGTGGTTAACTTTCCGTCCTTCTTGTATTACTCATTTCACTGAGAGGTATGCTTCTTTTGATTTATACAGTGTAACCCCTATAAGATAATTGCGTCGGGACAGTCAAAATTTATCAATTTATCGCGATATTAAATAATCGCATAAATTAATAATTATTAAATTATATATTAATTAGTTTATCAAAATATTGTTTAATTCTTAAAAAACATAATCAACAAAATGAAGCAATACACCTTATTCCATTGCAAATTGTTTTCGTCATTGTAAAATTCGTTCAATGGATGACACCGTATCAAAGAATCCAAGTGAAGCTTTAAATGATAAAGGAACTAGAGAATTGCAAAATTTAATCAATGAATTCAATTATCACAGTGGATTGGATGTTGAATTTCTTTTAAACTGTTGTCAAAAGGATATTATTTTAGATTTGTTGACTGACGAAGAAATGATTAAAAGCGTCACGGGAAAAGACAAAAGGGATGACGTGGAAGTCGAAGATGAAAGTCTAGTTACAGAGCCACCTTCCCGTAGATAAGCTATCAAAGTTGCAAAGATATTGAATAAGTTTTTATTGCATCAGGAAACCACAACACTAAAAACTCTTCTAATGTTAAGAAAAATCCAAGATAAAATTCAATGTGACATCAATTTTAAGGAAAAACAAGTCACAATTGAGTCATTCTTTATCAAATTAGCATAAATGTAAAATGAAATTTATATAAAAAGAGTTATTAATTTATATAAACGAATGGACCTATACAAAGCTAAAGAAAGTTATTATTTTAACGAATTATTAATTTAGCACGTTGGTCCTGATTCGGAACCGGTTCAAGTTTAAAAAACTTGGACGTAGGAGGAAAAAAAAAAGAGAAAATAATTGGTTTTCATGAAAACACAGAGTTGGTCAAACACGGTCAAAATTAAAACTCAAGCACCTAAACTTCGGTGGGTTCACCCATAATTATATGCAAAAACGTTTCAAATTTCAAATCCAAAGGACCAAAAACAGTAAGTAATCCTGGATAACTAGTCACTCATGACTTAGGAACAAATTATTGACTTTTCGATTGAAAACATTCCCATTACTTTTTCGAATAAACCCATAAATTTATTATTATTAGATGAGAGAAACAGAATTAAATTTAAAAAGACTCACATTGATCGCTGAGAAACCCTCTAGATTCCTCATTTGCCGACCACTCAATAAAAAAAAACAGTACTTGGTGATAATTACCAGCTCTTTTTTCCAGCTTTAAAGAATATATACTAGCCCATTTTCTCTTACATTTACTCTTCACTGCCATGAAAAAGATGTCTCTTTTCTGTCACCGTTGAAAACAAAAGGGCCAACTAAATATACATATATTCAATAAAGAAGATATCAGCTCTCATTAAATAGAAGTATCTAAACTTCAAAAGTTTTTCCATTTTTTATCTGGAGTTGTCGGAGTTGGATTGTAGAAGAACAAGTTGAAGGGGTAAGGGCATCTAATTTTTAAGTCTGTTTTCAAAATTTTGAGCATTTTATTTCAGTTTTAATGGAAATGGTAGGAAATGTCTTTAGCTGTTCATCTACCTCAGAAAGTGTGAAACAGCTGAGTTGTTTGGTGGGATTTTTAAAATAAAATCCTCCCAAGATTTCCTTTTTCTAGTGTTTAACTTACTTTCCATCTTATACTCAACTTTATTAAAGTGGGTTGTGGGTTGGTTTACAGGTTTTGTTTGGAAGAGTTCTTCAGTGAAGTGAAGTGGTTTTTCTTCTAAGCTGGTGAAGTTGGATCAGGTACTTACTTTTCTCCCTTTTCTCTGGTTTTCTTCTTATGGTTATTTTATCTGTGTGGTTTTAGCATCTCTGAATTGTGTGACTTAGGGTTTTTCCTTTTAGATTGGGTTTTTGCAGCTTCACTTTTTCTTCTCTTTGTTTTTAATGGCCGTAGTGAAGTTTCCACTTGTAGGATGTAAGCCAGAAAACTTTTGAAACTGTTAATGCCACTATAATAACAGAAATGGGCATTCTCAAATGGAAATTTCATTCAGAAATAGTTATTTTGTTCTGTCTGTAATTGGGTTGTTCGCTTATGTTGTACAATTTCATGATTTGGTCTGCATTTTCTTTGGGACCATGTAATGTACTCATCATTATCCATGTTTGTTTACGCCGTCAAAGACACGGGGATGTATAATGGTTATCGACCTGTTGAAAGTTAAATGGAGGCCCTCTCTGTCTATAAATTCCATGGGGTTTGTCAACAATTAGGCTTAGTCCTCTACTCTTCCTTGACATATTTCCTTAGTATTCCATATTCTTCAAGATTTAGTATCATAATATCGCAAAGATGCTGAACCTTGCTTACATTCTTGAGCATGACAGTTCATGAAGTCCTTTATATCGAATTTTCAAGGTCAACAAGTATATGTACATTGATCTGCATTCTTTTCTTATTATAACGGGGTTTGCACAAAAAGCTTAAAGAGCATGTATGTTACCATTATGGGAGATCTCATCTTTGTGACAATATATATTAGAGACTAAATTGAGAAAAAGAGTGCAGCTCTGGAGTTCTCGTTAGTACTATCTAGCTATGAAGGGATTTCGCTCTGTTGATACTTCGACTTATCTAGTACTATTATCCGCTTTGGT
The DNA here is from genome assembly GCA_023531295.1 of Papaver armeniacum. Lineage (NCBI taxonomy): Eukaryota > Viridiplantae > Streptophyta > Magnoliopsida > Ranunculales > Papaveraceae > Papaver > Papaver armeniacum. Next base: position 83,557 of record JAJJWW010009579.1, on the reverse strand, counting down.
CCTAATTCATATTAGCCGTGTCGTTTCTGAATGTCACCAGCTTATAAAAGATGTTATTGCTTCTCTGTTGTATCACAGTTTAGTTTGTCTGTCACTACTAACATGTTTTAATTTGCTCTCTTTTGAAATTGTATGGTTATAGCAGGGAAGGTAAACCAGGGCTTGAAGGTTTCTGTTGAAATTTTCTTATCCAGATGTCGCCTGAAAAATGGCGAAAGCATTTGGTTCTGCTGCTATTTTGTATGATTTCCAGTGCGTCAGGTAATTGTCTAAGTACATGATGGCCAATCTTATTTGGTTGTACTGTTTGATTATGAGGGTGAGTATTATAGATGAATTTTGGTACTGTTTTGATTTGAACTTTGTTTCTTAACAAACCATCATCTGTCCTTGGTAAAATACTAAAAGAACAAGGCAGAACGAACAAGTGTTCCCCTACGACCGACCTAAAATTCCACGCATTCAAATGTGGATCCTGTCCTTCTTTGCAAATATATACAATTCTACTCTAAATTTCTCGGTCTAATTACTCCTACATTTGAATCTTTTTTCGTACTTTCAGAATGGCTCCAAATAATTTAGTACTTGTAAATCTTTGGAGATTGCAAATTGCGAGTCCAGATTCTAAATCTGATGAAAAATAAAACAAGATATTTTCTGTTTACTGCTTGCCACCTTGGCAGCAATCCAGTTAGTACGCCTAATACAATGCGCTTTAAGCGATGTAGCATTTTGCAGTCAAATTATTTGTTATGTTTCATATTGTTGCTGGGTAAATTTTTCCAACTCCATTTACTGGACTGGTTGCTGGTTATTTTTAAGAGATGTTCAACGGGCATGCCTTTCCTTCTATTTATGTTTAGATGCATACTTTTTGTATTTCTGGTACCTTCCGGCTCTTTTTGTGCAAGAATTCTTTCTTCCTGTTTTACATGGCACGCTTATTATTCTTGCACTACTAACACTGAACTTAAATCTTTTATATAATTTCTAGGTGCATTTTTCGGAGTAAACATTGGCACCGATATGTCAAATTTGCCTCCTGCAGAGGATGTGGTAGCAATTCTTAAATCTTACCAGATCACCCATGTCCGCCTTTTTGATGCTGATCGTCATATGTTAAATGCCCTAGCGAACACTGGAATTCAAGTCATGGTAGGAGTAACTAATCAAGAGGTCTTAGGTATTGGACAAACCCCATCCTTGGCAGCAGCATGGGTCAATAAGAACGTAGCTGCATACATTCCAGGAATTAATATAACAGCCATTGCTGTTGGTAGTGAAGTTCTCAGCACAATTCCGCATGCAGCCCCCATTTTGGTTCCAGCCATGAACAATATTCATCGTGCTCTAGTAGCTTCTAATCTCAATTTCCAGGTCAAAGTTTCAAGTCCCCAATCCATGGACATAATTCCTAAATCTTTCCCTCCTTCCACTGCAACCTTTAATTCCTCGTGGAACTCCACAATGTACCAATTCCTCCAGTTCTTGAAGAACACCAAGTCTTTTTACATGCTAAACGCTTACCCTTATTATGGCTACATCAATGGAAACGGGATTTTTCCTATTGATTATGCTTTGTTTCGACCGATACCTACTAGCAAGCAGATCGTGGATTCAAACACTCTTTTACATTATAATAGTATGTTTGATGCCATGGTTGACGCTGCTTATTATTCTATGGATGCTCTAAATTTTTCGGGGATTCCTATTGTTGTTACCGAAACAGGCTGGCCCTCTCTTGGTGGTGCAAATGAACGTGATGCAACAGTGCAGAACGCGGAGACTTATAACGGGAACCTTTTTCGACGGGTATTGAATGATTCAGGAACTCCTAGCCAGCCAGCGACACCTATTAGTACGTACATCTATGAGCTCTTCAATGAAGATAAGCGCCCAGGACCCATCTCTGAGAAGAATTGGGGCATGTTCTTTCCAAACGGCACAACGGTCTATTCTTTGCCCATGAGTACTTCAGACCTTACAGGCGATTCATCAGGGAGTGGATTATTCTGTGTGGCGAAGCCAGATGCAGATTCCAGTGCATTGAAGTCCGGTCTGGATTGGGCTTGTGGTCAAGGATCGGCGAATTGCAGTGCTCTTCAAGCAGGGCAACCGTGTTTTCAACCGAACAATATCCAGAGCCATTCTTCCTATGCCTACAATGATTATTTCCATAGAATGCAGAGTGCTGGTGGGACCTGCGACTTTGGTGGTACTGCCACTACTACCAGTGTTGATCCAAGTAAGTTTCATTCAAGCTCCTTAAATGTAAACGAATAAGTTCCTGATTTCTTCATGAATCCTTTCATTATAACATAAACTTCCAATTTGTGCAGGCCATGGTTCGTGCATATTCATGGGAAGGTGAGAATTACTTGAACTTATCCTTGAAACTATTTTGCTATTTGTCACTGTTTATGTGTATTAACAATTTGATCTTTGTTGAAACAGTTCTAGATCAAATTCAAGCGGCCCGTTCATGCCTCCTGCAGCACCTGGACCTTTTATTCCCGGTAAAAGTGGTCTTAAACTGCAATTTTCTGGAATAACCTATATGGTTTTAACAGCACTTCTTGCAATTATCCAACTATGATGAGAGACCAAACCAATTTTGTACCTGCTCAGACTGTTAGGGTAGTGCTGTGGAGATGCAGTGTTGTAAAGAGTTCTGGAGCGACATAATATTCAAAACAGTCAACTGTGGTTGAATGTTAGTTTGTTGTTGTTGTTGTTGTTGTTGTCGTCTATTCTTCGGTGTTTTGTATTAATGTGCTTTACAGTGTAACATTAGCGAAATTAAAAACAGGAAAGTTAGATCATGTACAATCTGTGAAAGATGGATCTCATCTGTAATTCAAGAATGACTTTTAAGTAATCAGTTTAGAGAAAGGCCTGTTGGGATGTGCAACTGCTGCTGACTCTGGTCTGGTCTCCTCATGGTATCAAATATCCTACAGTTACCACTGGTGTTGAAGTTGAACTTATACCCAAGTCACTGAACAGACAAAGGGCTCGTTCAAGGACTGGTTAGGAATGTGCAATGTGATGCAAACCCCCGGAAGCATGACATTGCACACAGCCGGGAGTCCGCTCAGTTCCCAGTAACAAAAAATTCTAGTTGCGTCAAGTAATGAAAAAACAGCAAAAATTTCAACTCTGTTGGGTTTCAAGTCCGTTTTGTATAAGCCAGTTTCTGTATAAAAATAACACCTGTTGGGTTGGCACCCCTATGGCTCTACCCTCCACTAAGTAAGCAAGCCAACTACGAGCGGGGAAGAAATTCCCTCGATAGAGAGACAGAGAGTGAAAGAGATTGGAAGGGTTGTTGAGAATGAACAGCACGAGCACCTCAGGAGTAGGTGGTGGTGGTGGAGGAGGAGGAGGAGGAGGGAGGTCATGGGCTTCGGCAACATCAGTATCAGCATCAGGTAAGAGGATAAGAAAGGAAATGTTGGAATTCAACAGTGAACCTCCTCCTGATTGTTCTGCTGGTCCTAAAGGTGACAATCTCTACCAGTGGATTTCTACCATTTTTGGTCCTCCAGGTTTCTCTCTCAATCCCTCTTTGTTTTCTGGGTTTATTTTGCTTCGAATTGAACTAATAGAATACCCTTTTGGGTTCTGTTCTTTTTTTTTTTCTCCCACACTAAAGTATGGTATCTGGTTTTACTCCAATTTTGAGATTTTTCTCCATTTTTTTACTTCCCTTTCTGAAGATTTCAATATTTTCAGTTGATGAGGCCATCACCAAACACAATTTGTTAATGGAAAACTTAGCTTAAACCCCAAATTTAATTTTCACAATTTGTGCTTAAGGATTGTAGTCAGAGGGGGGCAAAACCCAACTAAGTATAATCCCAGACAGGCAGACACCAAGTTAAGGAGGTTTATGTGAATGTAGGCTTGGTTAGCAGGTGGGGGCAACTGAACCCACTTGTGGAGATGGTTAGCAGGTGGCCATGGGAGCTATCCTTGACAACAAGGAAAATTTGCTTCCTTCTGTTCTAGCTCAGGCACTATTAACATAACTTCTCATGACTGAATCATTGATTCTATGAACCTATAAAACATAGAACTTGTATTTCATGTCTGATGGTAGTGTCCAGCACATATTATCTGTGTCAACACATGCAGAGGAGGCTGAATGCTGAATAGTTTGCAACTTCTTCCATATCTTTGGTCCCATGAGATGGGTGAACTATGGTTAGATTAATGTGAGAGAAGCGACTATGAGATACTTGCTGTTGTGGTCAGTGATGTAAACTAATTCTTCTTAGTGTTTAATCTGTTGTGGTCAGTGATGTAAACTAATTCTTCTTAGTGTTTAATCCAAAGCATCTTTTAGGCTGTGTGCCAGAATCCTCGTCTTATTAGTTAATGTTGAGATTTATGAGATGTAAAACCATTGCTAGATTATTAATACACGAGATTTGTACATTCTAAGCCTTTTATGAGTAGTAATTTATTCAGGCTTTTCGTAGTTACAAAACCTCTGACAGACCTCATCTTGCTATGGCTAATTTATGGTTCGGTAAGCAAGCAAGTAGCTGTTACGGGATACAATCTGAGAAATGTGGCATACGATATCGTTGTTTTGATATTGGGAAGTTATGAAACCTGATATTTAGTGTTTTCTGTTATTGTTTGCAGGATCACCATATGAAGGAGGTGTATTTTTTCTTGATATTACATTTCCAGCCGATTATCCATTCAAACCCCCAAAGGTATACTTGATATCCCTTGAGAAAGAGTAATTTATAGTTCATTTTCAATAACATGACAATTTATGTTTTCTGGTGGACGGGTTTAAGTAATATCCTTCAGTAGACAAAAGGAACAGAAAGAAGATATCTATTTGTGTTATCTTTACTTTGGATCGCATTTCAACAATAATACCTTTCCAATATGTTTCAGTATTCAAGTAGTCAATATAAACCATTTTGTTGTTATTCCTCTTTCCTGTAAGTTTATACTCGTTTGTGAATCTAGAGAAATCAAAGAAGTGGCGCGTGTATTAACATTTGGTTGAAAAGAGACCCAACATTATTTTCTGAAAACTTTCTGATTTTTTTGTTTTATTCTGTAATAAACTGCTGAACTACAATTAGACTATTTGCTTGGTTAAGTATATGTAGCAGTCACCGCTTGTGGGAAGTGCAGTCACTAGATGTAACTCGCACCTTTGTACATAAAAATTCTTAGTGGGGGGCTTTTTGTGCTTTATTCAATTTTTGAATGACCCAATTCTTCAAAGAAAGATATTTGCCTCTTTAGATATTGCAGAACATCATATCTTAACCATGCTTTTCCTAGACAAACATAATTCCTTATTTGTATGTTTCAGGTAGTATTTAAAACTCGGATATATCACTGCAACGTCGATCTTAATGGAAATATCAGTTTGGATATCTTAAAAGACAGCTGGAGTCCAGCTCTTACAATCTCAAACGTGCTAGTTGCGATCAGATCAATGTTTACGAATCCCAATCCTTGTAAGTAAAATCTGTAAGTTTCTGCGCAATAATTTCCTTAAACTGGGAGCTAGCTCAAGCGCTTGTAATTTTCCATTATTTAGTCAGTGAATTCTGGTTGCTTTCTCATCCTTCCAGATAACCCACTTGTCTCTGGTGTTGCTCACTTGTACTTGGAAGATAGAACTAAACACGACGAAATTGCAGCAGCATGGACAGTGCGTTTTGCAAGGTAAAGTCTGATGATAAATGTCGAAATGGATGAAGTAACATCAAATCTTTCATGTACAAAAGAAAGAAGACAGTTATCCTCCAGAAACTTTTATGTATCCTTCTCCCAACTATGTAAAATTGGAGCTCATTGCGAGTTCTTGAGATCTACAATTTGGCAGCCAACTCAGGTGTTTATAATAGAAGAGAAATCCTTGAATATGAGTATATTTTTGTTTTCTTTTTGGGCATAGTAAATTTCCTTAAATTCCTCTTTAAGAATAAATATAAACATTTAATATAGAAATAATATACTATATATTTCTATGTACCCTCAAAAGCACTCCAAAAGAGACTCTGCAGTTTCTTTCTTTTTTCTCTGTACCAACTACCAGCAAATAGGAAAGAAAAGAAGCCATTATCACTCAGATGTAGATATGGACCCCTGGCCTGCCTTCTTAGCTAGCCTGCCTTAAAAGCTCCCTCTTCTTCTTCCCATTTCCACCCATAAGCAAGTAGTTGTCTACTCCCCATCTCTCTCTCTCTCTTGTAGGTACCGATATCAATCTCAAACAAAATCTGTTCATTTTCCACAATAAAACGTAGAAACATTGAAGCTTGTTGCAGAGGAAATTGGGAGAACTGAAAAAAAAAAGTTTTATTTGTCAAATAGACAAGCAATGAATCGTTTGGCACCACTTTCAGAAGAACCCATTAATGAAGAAAATACGCATCACAATAAAAACAAAAGAAGTGGTTCTCTGAAGAAATTAGTATCAGGTGGTAGTAATCAATCATGGAGTGTTTGGTTCAAAAATCAATTCCCTTTCATCTTTAACAAAAAATCCGATCTCAAAATTCTTTTAAGTGTTTTAGGTTGTCCTCTTTCTCCACTTTCATCTAACAACAAACAATCTCAACTAAACAACGTAAGTAGTTTATGTTGATTCTTTCTTTTTATTTATTCATTAATTTTTCTGTGTGCGATAGAGATTTTTCAGTTCATTGTTCTTGATGATGTCTGGGGCTATTGTATCGCAGGTTGCAACAAGGGCACAGTACATAATTCAACATTTTGTAGCAGCAACTGGGTGTAAGAAAACTGAAGGTATTGTAAAGAGTGTGTATGCAATAGGAAATGTTAAGATGGTAATGGTTGAAGAAAATGGGGGCTTAAATGGCGGCTCATCGTCGGGAAGTAGTAAAAATGGATCATCTGGAGTGCCACAACAGGGCTGTTTTGTGATGTGGCAAATGAAACCTGATAAATGGTTGATGGAACTAGTTGTCTCCGGCCATAAAATTACTGCTGGTAGCGATGGAAATGTAGCTTGGCGCCATACACCATGGCTTGGCTCTCACGCTGCTAAAGGCGGTGTTCGTCCTCTCAGGCGCGCTCTTCAGGCAAGTGGCTCACATTTCTTTTAGTATTGTAATTAAGTTATCTGGAATATTCTACTTTTCTATTTTATGGTGAACTTTTTAGTTACAAATGATGAGTCTCTATCTCTGGTATAGTCAATTTCTTTACCAAACCGACCGGTAGGACTGGGAGTTGGGAGTACTATTCTTTTTGCTTTAATGCAAATTAATCTGTCTCTATTTTGACCATCTCCTCATTTAATTTTTCGTGCAATTGCATCTGTTTCTATTTCAACAATCACATCCTAGAAGATTGATTAGGTATTCACATTCAAGTTTTCTGGGCTCTCTAAGATCTTCTAATCTTAAGCTTACGCCTGCTATGTTGTGTGTGTGAGACACAAAGTGTGCATAGTTTGCCTGTCATATTTCCAAGTACCTGTTATGTGCATACACTCAAACAAAGTATTAGTATACATAAACTGATATACTGATGATACCGAATCTAGTTACGACTCAGATGAAATTTTTAGCTTTTAGTTCCAAGCACGTAAAGACTTGAGCAACTTAGTGGTTTCCCGACACTACCTAGTACCAGCGAGTTCAACTTTCCTTTCACCTTTTAACTCCAGAATCCTGATCTATTTTGTAATGGAATCTGATTCTGATGTGAACACATATCTGGACAGTAGAAACTTTGCTTTAAGAGATGTGATTCAAGATATAGTGCATAATGACATCAGTGTCCACACCAGATGATGTTCTGGAAGCCTCATCAACTCATGAAATGATTCCCATCACATGAAATGTGGTGGTATTTTCTTCTTTGATGGATACCTTTTTCTTTACAACTTTTTAAGCATGTACAGACCCTCATATATTCTTCATATCCATTCATTCCAAACTTTTTTAGTCATTCATTGTACTGCCACTAATGTCCCTTTTCCTGCTGCACATGCATTTCCCTTAGGCCCCTCCTTTTCCATAATAGATCACATCACATTGAATTCTCTTTGTCTTCATCACCTCATCCTGACCGTGTCATTCCAAAAATGAAATGATTGATGAATTTGTCTATGTGCAGGGATTAGATCCTGTAGCCATTGCAGCAGTGTTCTCGGCAGCACAATTTTCAGGAGAAAAAAATATCGAGGATGAAGATTGTTTTGCACTAAAACTGTCAGCTGATCAAACGGTTCTAACTGATCGGAGTGATAGTACAGCAGAAATCATTAAACATAATATGGTAGGGTATTTCAGTCAGAGAAGTGGGTTATTGGTGTATCTCGAGGACTCTCATTTAACTCGAATACAGTCACTCGGATCTCAACCAGTTTACTGGGAAACAACAATGGGATCAAGTATCAAGGACTATAGGATGGTGGATGGTGGTGTAATGATTGCACATTCCGGTCATTCTACGGTAAGTTTAACAAGATTCGGGAACAATGTTAAGGTTGGTCCGCTTGTTAAACGGATGGAAGAGACGTGGACGATCGACGATATCGTGTATAATGTGCCTGGGTTGTCAATGGATTGCTTTATACCACCGGAAGAAGTTCGAAATGAGTCGTTGGCTCGGATGAATGATTTGAGATCATCCTTAGATTGATAATTTGATAATGGATAGTGTATTATCTTGACATTGACTTGACATTAGACTTTTAGAGGTTCAAAAACAAATGAGCCTTAGTTACTAATTCATGAAAGGTAAGCAAAAAAATAAAAAAAATAAAAAAAAGACCACATGCAATTGTGTATTATATGTAACAAACAATAAAGACATAGAATCTCAAAGAATTTTCAGGCTGTTTTATATTTCTTTTAATATGCAATGAATTTCTCGAGTAATATTTTTTTATTCGTTGTGTTATCTTATGAAAGTAGGTGAGGCGATTTTTCTTGCAAGTTGCAACGTTGACTCTAGTCAAGATTATAATTTTTTGATCTGAATCTCTTGTTGAAGATCTGTTCTTCTTCTTGGCTGGTTCAATGATTGATGTTGTTTAGTTCCTTGTATTTCTTCTCTTTTCTTTATTCTGTTAATGGCTAGTTCTTTTAAACTAATTTTGTTTCTTCAGTGGAAAGTGGTGATATGGTTTTTGCTGGTTCTGGTGCGGTTGGTGCGGTTGATTCAGGAAATAGAGTTTTTGGAAATCTCCGATGGGCTGATATGTTGGGTGTTACACAAGGTGAGGTCATTCATGAACCTCTAGTTTATGATCCTCCTGGTTTGGTTGAGACGACAAAGCTCACTGTACTTTCAGAGGATGAAGTAGAAGAGGATGCTCATCGATGTGAGAATTTGGTTGTTGGGTGTTTTGTAGGGAAGCGTTTACCATTTCTACTGGTGAAGAATGTTGTTCAAAGAACTTGGAAATTGAAAGGGGAGATGAAAATGACTCTCCATGGTGATTCTGTTTTTGAATTTGAATTTGACTATGATGAAAATCAAATAGCTGCTTTGGAGCGTGGGTGTTTTATCATTTCTAGTCAGCCTTTTGTTGGTACGACCTTGATCTTTGTTGATTGAGCAGGAGATAGCTGCACTCAAGACAATTCCAATTTGGGTAATATGAAGGATGTGCAACTCCACCTATGAAATGCTAGAGGATTGGGTAAGCTTGCTAGTTTTATTGGTGTTCCTTTAATGTTAGATAAGCAGACTGCTACTAGGTCTAGAATGACTTATACTAGATTTTGTGTGGAGGTGAATGTTGATTGTGATTTGCCTAGTCAAATAGATGATATGGTGGGTAAAGTTAGAATTAAGGTTCCAGTGGGGTACAATTGGAAGCCTCAAAGATGTTCTCATTGTGTTGTTTTTGGGCATATAAGAGAAAAGAGTGCAACTGATGTCAGCTTCTAATGTTGTGGCTGCTGCTAAGGCAGCTGCAGCTGCAAATGCTGAAAATATGATTTTGGAAGCTAGTATGGAGAAGAATAAGAACACTGGAACTAATGAGGGTTGGGTAGTTAAGGCTCAAAAAAGGGGAGAGGCAAAAACAATAATAAGATTACTGAGAATGGGCATGGTGCTTCTAGTAGTGAAAATGTAACTATGGTGGAGGTTCCCATTATTATTATTATGAAAAATAAATTTCATCAACTTACTGATAAGGGTTCTGGTGAAGGTATGGATGTGGTGATGATTAATGAAGTTATAGAGATTGGATCTCACAGTGTAGGAGTGGTGGAAAAGGAAATTGTTTTCACTTCTAGTGTTGTTCCTAAGAGTGGTGAAGGTACTTCTAGTAGTGCAGGGGAGAGTGCTGGTTTTGTTCAACTCAGTTAGAAAAGTTGGATGAAGGGCAGGAAGGATATTGATTTTTCTGGTGCTAGAGCTCATTTCTTACCTAAATCCTCTGTCCAAGTAAAGAATTCTTTGAATGTGAAGGTAGCAGAAAGGAAGCCTGCTAAGATAAAAAAAAAAAAAAAAAAAAAAACTAACCCTCCCCATGGTTAATACGCTCAAAGTATGATGTTGGAATTTAAGGGTTGGAATATAAGGGGTTTGAATGACCCTTTAAAACAAGAAGAAGTTAAAAATATTATTGTTTCAAATAAGTTAGCTATGATGGGTGTTGTTGAAACTCAAGTGCAAGAAATTAATAAAGCTAGAATAAGGAGTAGAATAAGCCATTCTTGGCATTTTGTTGAGAACTATCCTTTAGATACTTCTGGTAGAATATGGGTGGGATGGGATCCAGAGAATATGTTTGTTATGATTTTACATTCTTCTTCCCAAGTTATTTTCTTAGATATTACTACTTTTCAAAATAAAAATTTTGTGGTTACTTTTGTTTATGGGAGCAATGATAATGTTCAAAGAAGACATTTGTGGAATGATCTTAGAGTTTTTGCTACTTCAAATAGTAAACCTTTGGATTTTGTTAGGGGATTTCAACTCCCTTATTGAAGTTGGTGATAGAGTGGGGGATGCTGATATTACTTGTGCTAATTTTTCTGACTTTAGGGATTGTTCTCAAGATATTTAGGTTTTTGATCTCAGATATAATGGTTATTTTTACACGTGGAGTAATCAGCAGGTTGGTAATACTAGAATAGCTTCAAAAATTTATAAAGTCCTGGTTAATCTGCAATGGTTGGAATGTTTTGCTGAGTCAGGAGCTGAGTTTCTGGTCCCAGGAATCTTTGATCATAGTTCTGTTATTGTTAGTATTTTTGAAGGTAGGTATCATGGTCCTCCTCCTTATAAATTTTGTAGTTTTTGGACTAAAAAACCTGATTTTTTGGAGATTGTAAGGCAGGCTTGTAGGGAACCAATTTAGAGTAATCCTATGATGGTTCTTGTTGGAAAATTGAAAAGGTTAAAGAAGATTTTGATTTTTTGGAAACAGAAAAGATTTAAGAAGTTATCTGGGCAAGTTATTTGTGCTAGAGATAATATGCATAGCCTCTAGCAACAACTTCAGAACTCTCCCCTCAATAGTTCTATTGCCCAAGTTGAGAAGGTTGCTTTAAGACTTATGCAAAACCTGCTAAATATGATGAATCCATGGCTAAGGAAAAATCAAAAGTTAAATGGATGGAGGTTGGGGACTCCAATACTAGGTTCTTTTATTCTTTTTTGAGGGAGAGAAAATCTAGGAACAATATCATAATTCTTAATTTTAGAGACAATGTTATATTGGAGGATGATAAATCTATTGCTGCTGAGTGTATTGATTTCTTTGACTCTCTTTTTAATGAGGTGATTTCTTTTGAGGATAGTGATTCTGTTATTGATTATCTAAATTTTGAGAAGATGGTTTCTGATGAGGATTCTTTTGATCTTGTTAAACTTGTTACTAGAGATGAGATAGTAGTAGCTCTTTCTTCAATTCATTCTACTAAAGCTCCTGGTCCTGATGGGTATAATAGTTATTTCTTCAAGTTTGCTTGGTCTATTGTGGGGGATGATTTTGTGGCAGTTGTGCAGAATTTTTTCAAATCTAGTAAGATGTTGAAGGAAATAAATTTTACTTTTCTTACATTGGTTGCTAAATGTGATTATCTTTATACTATTGGAGATTTTAGACATATATATTGCTGCAATGTTATATACAAGTGTATAACCAAAATTATAGCTTCTAAAATGAAATTTGTTTTGAAGGGGTTAATCAGTTCTAATCAGTCAACTTTCATTTCTGGAAGGTCTATCTAAGACAATATTCTTTTGGATCATGAGATTGTTAGGAACTACCACAAGACAATTGGTACTCCTAGATGCTCATTGAAGATTGACTTGCAAAAGGCTTATGATATAGTTAGTTGGGATGCTATTAGAGCGGTTATGAAGAAGCTTGGTTTTCCTATTCAGTTCATTGAATTGATTTATTTATGTATTTCTACTTCAAGATTCTCAGTGATGGTAAATGGATCTCCTTTTGGGTTTTTTGGGTCTGAGAGAGGAATCATGCAAGGATGTCATATGTCCCCATATCTCTTTGTTATGGTCATGGAAGTTTTCCGTGTTTTATTGAAGCAACAAGTTTCCCCTGGATCCTTTATGTTACACCCCAAGTGTAAGTCTACTCAGCTTACTCATCTATGTTTTGCAGATGATGTGTTAGTTTTTTTCAAAGACACTGTGAAGGCAGCTCAGGTTTTGCCTGAAGTCTTGGAGGCTTTTAGTAAATTCTCTGGGCTTGTGATAAATTATAAGAAGACATCTCTTTTCTCTTCTGATGTTGATGAAGTTACTCTTAATGATATTATGGATTGTTTATCTTGCTCAAAAGGAGTGTTACCTGTTAGGTATCTAGGAGTACCTCTCATTTCCATTAGGCTATCTTATATGGATTGGTTGCCACTTATTAATAAGGTCACTAAAAGAGTGAAGTCTTGGAAGGCAAGACATTTGGCTTTTGCTGGTAGATTAATGCTTATTAAACATGTCCTTAGTGGTATGATCTACTTTTGGTTCTCTTGTTTTGTTCTCCCCAAAAGAGTAATCAAAGAGCTTACTACAATCTTCAAGAGATTTTTGTGGTCTGGATCTGACTTAGGTAGAAAACATAACCCTGTTGGGTGAGTCAAATTTGTACTCATTTGAAGGTTGGGGTCTTGGTATTAAGAGTTTGGAAATCACAAATGTATCTGCTAATCTGGGACATATATGGGATATTAATTCTGGTAGAGATACTATTTGGACAAACTGAATCCACTCAAATCTTATTAAAAATAAGGATTTTTTGTCCATGAGTACCCATCGGTGGAAAAGAATCGACACTCAACCCCATGGAAGTACAGTTCCTTCCTTCTTTTCCTATCATACATAACCCAAATTTTCCATCTTCTCTTTTTCCTTCCCATTTTTTTTTCTCTTCTCTGAAGATTCAGCCGTGAGAAGAAGCTCCCAATCTGGGTAAATCTCAGTATTTTCCCATGATTTTATGATTGATTATTGTTCTTCCTCTGATATTCTTGTATTAAATCATCTTTTGATGGATTTATACAAAACCCTAGATTTTTCAGAACCAAATAAGTCAGATTCGTAAGGATTTGTAAACCTAATTTAGAGGAAGAGAAGTTTCATGATCAAAATGGTGATTTTTCCTATTTTTTTTAGTTCAATAATAAACTTAATCTTTTTTTTCCTCTAATATCATGATTTTCAGATGTATTAATCGAACAAAGATTTAATTTCATAGAAAACCAAATCCGTGATGTAGTTCCCTGGTTTTCTGATTTATTTTCATATGTACTAATTTTCATAGAAACCAAATTCAGATTAGATTACCACTAATGGGATCCAGATCTCTTCTTATGAAACCTGGATTTCACTAAGAACTACACTTTTTAACCTTAACCTGATTCCCCTTTCAACTTTGATGCCAAATAACAAATATTGAACTGGAGTCAGTTGATTTTCTAGGTAGTTGGATTTCTGGGTTGTTTGAACTACCTAGAAAATAAATTCTAAAATATGCCAAACGTACCCTTATGAAGGATGGGATGTGGAACTTTCCAAGATGCACTCATAGTGAGTCTTGTACCAGTTCTCTGTTGCTGCAAGGTATGGAATTTGATACAAGGGAGGAAGACTTGTGCATATGGAAGGCTAGTGTCACTGAGAATTTTTCATGAAACATACTTACATTGCTCTTAGTGGGACTGTTGTTTAGGTGCAATGGCATCAGGTTGTGTTGTTTAAAAACCGTATTCAAAGACACTCTTTTATTTGCTGGCTATTGTTGATACATGAAAAAATATCCCTTAACAGGCTTGGGGTGCCCCTAAGAATAAGGGATATTTTGAGGTAAATAATAGGGACTTGGGGACTAATCCCAAGCCCAAGTAGACAATATCCATAATGGAAAGGACGAAGAAGGAATTAATCAAGAAGTAGGAGGTCATGATTAAGGAAATGGCATTAAGAGTAAATAAGAGGGGTTAGGACATGTGTCATGATGTAGCAAAAAGAGGGGCTTTTAGGAAAGCCTATAAAAGAAAGGACAAGGTACAATGGAAAGCCATCTCTCTCTCTTACTATTCTTGGAATTGTGAGGTCATTTGGTGTAGCTAGGACGGCTAGAACCTAAACACAAATTCACCCTTCAACATTTGGCGACCACACCGGGAGGCTCGTGCCTAGCCCATCATGACACACCTAGAAGGCGCTAATTTAGGCGTGATAGGAAATCAAGCGGCTGATCAACCTATTAATCTGGATGAGGTGACAATGGAAGATGATGATAGCGAGGAAGAAACACCAATCCTAGGCGTTATCAAGCAATCGGTAAGCCACGGACCCCAAGATAGAGAGGTAGCAACACCACAGGAAAAGAACAAACGGGCAGCTTGACTAGCGAAACCCGTATCATCAACCTTACAAAACATACAGGAAGAATTGAATGAGTGCTCACGAAGGAGACAATAGCTTGAAGACTGGATAGCACATGCAGTAATAGCAGGACAAAGTACTCCCGAAGAGGTAACAAAAGGCGAAGAACACAAAGGCGACAAGACAACAGTGACGTCGCAAAAAGAAATCGCCGAATACCTAGAGCAGAACTACCATGTGGTAAAACAAGACAACCATTGCCGTGTGAATAGCCCATATCCCGCGCACATCCGAGAATACTCGTATCTCGAAGACTACATCTCTCCAAAGTTCAAAGTGTACGAGGGTCAAGGAAATGCGCGAGAACATCTCAGCCGATTTTTATCAGCAATGAACGACAGAGCTACAGATGGAAAATTGTGTTTAAAAGAATTCCCCAAGTTGCTTACAGGCACAACGTTCACTTGGTATGACAACCTAAAGGAAGAAAGCGTGGAAGATAACGACGATAGACCTGAGCAAGAGCGGGCAGCGAACAGGCGAAGAAGTAGGAAAATACATCTTGCAGTTCCGGCGCTTGACACTGGACTGTCATGAAGACATCAACGAGGAAACGCTTGTCGAAATCTGCGTACGCGGAATGGTCCCAGCTTTCAGAAGGGGTTTAATTAATTTCAGGTTCCAGACATTTGTTGAACTAGAAGAACCTGCTGAGAGAATCGCCGACTGCATAGAAGAGATACCTATAGACTCTTCTTGGCGCACCACAGTTAGCGCTGTGTCGGGAACCCCACACAACGTGAGGCCCAATATTAACGAAGGTAGAGACCAATCCCACGCTGATGGCAGAAACCAAGGGAGGAACGGAGGAAATAGGCGCGATTACAAAACACCACCCCCTCTCCCCTGCAGTAAAGAACGCGCGATCAAACTTCTAAATCAATGGATCGCCGAGAGGGAAATTCAGCTACCCCCAACCACAGTAGATATCAACAAAATGGATAAAAACTCGGCCAGATATTGCCACTACCACCGAAGAATGGGACACCTAACGGAAGAGTGCTTTGCCATTCGAAGCATATTCGAACACAAGCGGGTAGCTGGGGAACTCGAGACGACAAGACAGAAGATTGAGCATGATCCATTCCCTCGCCATTAACCCGAAAGAGAGAGAAAGGGAGAACGCGGAGTATAAGCCCGAAAATTGTAAACACTATCTTTTTGGTAAGAACGGTTTTTGACGGGCAGATATCTCGAAAGGTTTCAGGGCAGCCAAAGACGCCTGATTGACTGACAAATTCACAAAAGGTCTCTGGACAGCCAAAGGCGCCTGATTGACTGAAAAATTGACAAAAGGTCCCGGGAATGCCAAGGGCACCTGGTCGCCTGACAAATTCACAAAAGGTCCCGGGAATGCCAAGGGTGCCTGGTTGACTGACAAATTCACAAAAGGTCTCGGGACAGCCAAAGGCGCCTGATTGACTGACAAATTCACAAAAGGTCTTGGGACAGCCAAAGACGCCTGATTGACTGACAAATTCACAAAAGTTCCCGGGAATGCCAAGGGCGCCTGGTTGACTGACAAATTCACAAAAGGTCCCGGGAATGCCAAGGGCGCCTGGTTGACTGACAAATTTACAAAAGGTCTCGGGACAGCCAAAGGCGCCTGATCGACTGACAAATTCACAAAAGGTCTCGGGACATCCAAAGGCGCCTGATTGACTGACTAATTCACAAAAGGTCCCGGTAATGCCAAGGGCGCTTGATCGACTGACAAATTCACAAAAGGCCTCAGGAAAGCCAAAGGCGCCTGATCGACTGACATTCACGGAAAGTCTCAGGAACGCCAAGGGCGCCTGATCGATTGAAATTTACAAAAGATCTCAAGGCGTGTTTTACCAACGACCACTCTACCCAACGTCCTTCAAACAAAAGAAAGTGGGAGTAGGCGCGTCTTACTAACGCGCACTCTACCCAACATCCTTCAAAAAAAAAAAAAAAAAAAAAAAAGGAAGATTAGGCGCGTTCCACTATTGCTCACTCTACCTAAGACCCTTCAGGGGGGGGGGCAAAAGCGACCGCACACTTCCCCAGTATCCACTCCACCCAATACCCCTTCGAACTAAGATGAGGGAATAGGCACGCCCTACCCACGCCTATCCCCACCAAGGACTACTGATCGACAAATAAACCTATAAAGGCTCCGACTATACTAAGGACACTCGATTAACTAATGAACAAGAAGCACTAGACGCGTTTGATTGATAAAGTAAGCGCGTACCTCACGTACTTGCCGCATCCGACACCCTTTCAAAGTAAATCACAGGGGATGGGCGAATTCCATTAATTACCACTTTTCACATCGCTTCCCACGAAGAAAGAGTAGATGCGATCATCAACGATGGGCATACTTAAAGAGGATGAAAACACTCGCCTAACCACACGCACATTTCAATAATAATACAAGAAAATTATAAACAAACAAAACAATCAATAAAATACCAGCAACAGAAGAAATTAATCCAAACATCAACAGAATATCCCACAATATAAGAATAAACAAACAACAAGTCCAACAAAGAAAAATAAAAGAAAAGCCAACATAGGAACAAAGCGCTTCAAGCAAATCAGAGCCTCTCAAACTCCTGCCGTTTCTCCTCGAGCTCAGCACGGACTTCCGCTTCGGCGGCCTCAGCACACAATACCTCGTCATTCGCTAACCCAACGTCAGCAAGCAATAGATTCAACACCACCCTCTTACTAGAAGTCGTCTCCGAACACTTCTCCAGCTTCTCCTCCAACTGAGAGATTTGACCAGTAAGACGACCGCGAGGATCATTGCGGCTCTTCACCTTTACCAACAGCTCCTTTAGCCATGCTATGGGGAACTTAACGTTGAGTGCAGATTGCACGGCAGCTTCCCAGCTACGTAACCTCTCCTCATCGACAGGATCATCCCCTACACGCGTGAGTGTCAGGAACCTGTTGTCACAGTTCCTGAGTAGTTAAGGGCTGACCTATTACTATGGGGTATCTGAGTGGGTTAGTGGTAATTATCCTATAGGTATCCGTTGCTAATCATGTTTAGTAGTCATTGTGTGAGCCACACATGTTGTTGGCTTAGGTTAGTCTTTATATTCCCTTCTTTGTTTGTAGAAGGAATTATGAAAATTAATCAAAAAAAGTATCTTTTCTCTCTAAAAACTTCTGTTCTCCCCAATCCATCTCTATCCTTAGAGATCAAGAGTAGCTTCTGTGCTAATTTGTAAGGCAAGTCCTTACAATTGGTATCAGAGCACTCGATTCCTTGTGACCGAGTGAAAATGGTGAACCATTTGGATGAGTTTGAAGCTAAATCGAGAATTTCATTGAAGAATCCATTTGCTGAGTTGAAAGATGCAATGGAGAATTACTCATCTCAGTTGAAGGATGTTGTTGATTGTGTAAACAAGTTGAAACCAGACGAGGATTTACTCAAACCCTCATTTGATTCTACACACAAAATCGACGCAGATTCGGAGGTAATTTTCGTTGAATCAAAATCAGTGATGGATTTCACTCTTCCTTCTTCAATTCCTATAGATTCAAATCCAGCAGATGAAGAAAATTATAGATCTACAGCTCAATTCTCAGATATGGATGAAGCTTGTTTTGAAGTTGGAGTTCAGAAACACAGTGAAAATTCGACGTTTCTGGATTATCAGGAAGGTAAACCTTTCATTCTTGGTACTGATTTCACGATGGACTTTCAAGTTAGAAGATTTACAATTATTGAGGTAAAGGATTTCAACTCGTTAAATCTGAATTTCAATAATGAATTTGTTCAGTTTGAATATCGAAAGTCTATCACTGATGATAACATTATTCAGTCTATTTCATATATAATTATAATTCTCAAGATATCTTCAATCTTATTCATACCTCGAATTACTTCTTCGTTTGTTGTTTTATTCATTCCTGATTGGGGCCGTATGCTTTTTGACCGTGGAAAGGAGTTGGAAGTTGATAGACTCTGTCTGGATGCATTTTATTGTGTGATTGTTCTTAATTAGTTTATTTTAATATATCATTACAAAGAAAATGTTGATTATAAGCTGATGCTATACCTAGGGTATGAATTGGAATTGTTGTTAGAGAAGTTGAATGTATGTTTGATAATTGTGACAGTAGTGATGCCAGAGAGCTGTTTGATAAAATGTTTCTGCAATGTAATGTTCTCGGCACTGAGGTGATACCTCAAGTGACTAAAGAAAACAAGTCTGAGAATATGCAAGAACTAGAAGAGTCTCAGAAAGGGCTGTGGAGTATGAGAAACATTTGTGGTTATATATTGGTTTCCGCAGGGTTACATGAATACCGTAGCTCTATTAATTGTATCAGTAAAGGTTTGAATTCCAGCTGGGATGAGGGTCATCTGCTGTTATAACCTAAGAGTGGACTGTATGTGAAGATGTACACAAAGAGACAAAAATATGTGTGTGTTTACTGCCGAGAAGTTTTCAATCTCAGTTCTAAACGTATGCAACAACTTTCTTTCGATACTTCGACCATCTTCTATCAAGGGTTATGTCAGTTGCATCCTAGTACTTCTATTCTTCACCTATCGCAGCCATGGAGTGATAGAGATGTGCATTTTTGTGATCTTGGATGCTGGTTCTATTGGTTGTTCAGTGATCTAATTGTTTGGTCCTGTAGGGTGCTAGATACAAGGCCTCATTGGGGTATGTCATACTGGAATTTAGTGGTATCTCGATTCCTAAAGAAGTATGAAATCGAGAAGGCACAGGAATGGGTAGGAAATAAACATGATAGTATGGTGAGAGATTGTAACAGAGGTGCAGATTTCTTACTTCCGCAGATTCAAAATGAGTTACCTACAATTATAAAAATTCATCATATTAGGGCAATGAAGATAAAAAGTACTTCTGAACTGTATTATCTGTGGTGTTCTCACCTTGGGTAATTTTCAACAATACTTCCCTAGTCGCAGCCGATTCTTAAGTCTGTTATTTCAAAACAAAGAGAGATATAGGGAAGTAGGATTTAAGAAGACAACCACAGAAACTGACGGCTTTCTTACCGATGGG
This sequence comes from Papaver armeniacum, assembly GCA_023531295.1. Taxonomy (NCBI): domain Eukaryota; kingdom Viridiplantae; phylum Streptophyta; class Magnoliopsida; order Ranunculales; family Papaveraceae; genus Papaver; species Papaver armeniacum. The sequence goes on along the minus strand of JAJJWW010009579.1, from coordinate 63,635 downwards.
TTAACGGGTAAAGAGAAAGGTGTGAGTGGTTCACTCAACTGCATATAAAAGTTCTGAGAAGTGGTAGTTGGAGTTCTAAATATTTTGTACCAAATTATGTAGCCTTGTACTTGTGGAGTTACAAAGGAAACTACTTCAATAAGTTTAAACCCGGGTTACATAAATCAAATTTTGTTGGATATTTCGAGTTCTTCCCAAATCATGAGTGGCAACAGTTATTCCCTACTGTAAAAATAAAGAATCTGTACAGGTATGTGGTTGTGCTGGCAGCGGAATATTTTCTTGAAGACTTCCATAAAATTGAATACCAGTCGATTGGGTGTTAAATGCTTCAATTAATTATCTGTCAGTTAAAGGTAGAGCAGAATTATTTTTCTTACTGCTGAAGTGTGGTTCACTAGAGGTACTGAAATGTGTTCTCAACGAAATTTCTGCTCCTACTTCTCTTTTAGTACCCACTGGTGAAGTAGAGAATTATATGGTTGTATCTTCGCAGTTAAAAGGGGGTTTGGCATATTATTGTTGGGCCAAAATTTTAGTGAGGAGCATGGGAACTCAGATCTTGTTTTGGTGTTTCATTTCCAATATCTGTGGATGCTAGTGGAATTTTTGCTATGGAAAGCTGAGAATAGTAGTGGTAGTCATAAGTTGTATGTTGAGATGTCAGGAAGACATATTCTTGTGCTTCAAATTCTTTCGAAATAGTGTGAAATCCTCTTGGCGATCCTTACAGTTCCTACCAATGTGGTCATTTTTATCTCCACACTATGAGGGCCAACCTTTCATTTGCCTCACTGCGGGTATTTTCTTTGAGATGGAAGTTTGCAGTAGATAATGACACTCAGCTCAATTATGTACTGGTGCGAGTTCCTGATCATGCTAGAAAATTTCATATGCATGCATCCAGTTCTCTTGTCACTGAAATTTATATCTGCTCAATGCCGAGATCTATTGAGTTTCTCGTACTATTGAAGGCTACACTTTGGCTTCCAGTCAGGGGTTGTATTAGTAGTCAACTTCTGGGAGATAGAATACTGATGGGACGTCTAGCTTATCTCATTATATCCGAGGCCAGGATTGAGTTTGCAACTGGCAGTATTTTTAGTATGGAAGGTGTTATATCTCTTGGAATTCTACTGGTCGCACCGAAGCTTCGGCAACTTACACAAAGGGTAGTAAGCACTATACAGGTTCAGAGTGGAGATAATGCAAATTGCAGAGAAGAGAACCTACTGGAAACTCCAATCTCCATTAGGACAGTTGATATGTTAAGAAAATTCTATAGGCAGCAACAACCTTGGTTGTTCAGGCACCACCTCTGGTTCAGTGGACATTGTATTGCTGGCTCGGAGTTCACCTGCGGAAGAGCTCACAAGGTGGTCACTGCAATTATGGCTGCTGATCTTCTCCTTTTAATGAAAGGGAACTACCTCGATGTACCCGCTATGATGAGAAGAGGGTATCACAACTCGATTCTCATCCTTGAGGACAAGGATGATTTGAAGGAGTGGGATTTGTCAGGAACCTGTTGTCACAGTTCCTGAGTAATTAAGGGCTGACCTATTACTATGGGGTATCTGAGTGGGTTAGTGGTAATTATCCTATAGGTAGCCATTTCTAATCATGTTTAGTAGTCACTGTGTGAGCCACACGTGCTGTTGGCTTAGGTTAGTCTTTATATTCCCTTCTCTGTTTGTAGAAGGAATTATGAAAATTAATCAGAAAAAGTATCTTTTCTCTCTAAAAACTTCTGTTCTCCCCAATCCATCTCTATCCTTAGAGATCAAGAGTAGCTTCTGTGCTAATTTGTAATGCAAGTCCTTACAGTGAGCTGGTACGCAATCTCCAAAGATTCCTAGTCATGTAACACAAGATAGGAACGACCAAAAGACCCTCATTCGCCATATGACCACCATCGCGCTCGACGATGTATCTATAGGCGGCAGCAAAAGCAATTGGAACCCAAAAGCCATGGACTAGGGTGTGGGTAGCGGGATCTACCCCGGCGCTCACCACTAAAGGGAAACGAAATCGCGCATCCTCAGAGTCCTCTGTTACAACAGGGTTGGTCGGTGCATCAGCAATAGGAGTATCAGTCTGCTTCTCCGAAAGAACAGACGAGCCGCTGCCATTATCATAGTGCGCTTAGAAGATCCATCGCTACTAGTGATCACGCGCCTAGCGCCGTCTATGTCGGGCTTCGCTGTTTCTTTCCGTTTCTTACCCATATCCTAGCGCCAACAATAGCATGAAAAAAAAGGGAAGGAAAATGATCGACACAAAAGAAGAAGAAAAAAAGAGAGAGAGAGGGGAAGACCAACCTCAGGAATCGACGAGCCTAGCGGAGCATCAGTAACTTTGGGGCGAGACGCGGAGGAACTAGAGGATGACTCAGAGTCACTAGTAGAGCCTGACAAATGATAAATGAGCACCATTGCAAAAACAACTTAGATTTATAAGAAAAGAGGAGAGAAAGGCAAAGAGAGAGGAATAACAAGAACAAAGACACGTATTAAATAGGAAGTTACCTGCAGGATCATTAACGGTTAACGCCACGTAGGATGAGGACCCACCAAAAACTGACCCTCTGGACCCAGAAGGACTCATTGATTGCAGAACGGCACTAGGAGACACCGGAAGTTCACCCCTGCCACGTACGGTCTCAGCCCTGAGAGGGTTAACTGATGATATATGAAGACGCGACGACACCCAACCGGCTCCAGTGAGGAGGCTAACCCCTAGATTCCTCAGCTGATCCACAAACGAAGGAGTTGGGTTGTGACCCACATCCCTGGGGGGCTGCGACGTGCTCCTCCGATGGCTTTGACGAGGCTGAAAAGGCACGGTATTAGCATATGAACAAGGGCGCAGAGCAGACGACCGGTTCGCCTCCCGCCTAGCTTTCTTCTTTAGACTCCTCTCAGTCCAATCACATTCAGGCACATTCAAGTATTCCTCCATCACGTAGGAAGGGGGTTTCCACCCTAGGCGATTGGAAGGAGGAGCTTCCTGGGGAAGTGATTTCCGCCACCCATCTCAATAAAGGGGAAAGCGTAACGATGAATAACAAAAATACAAGGCAAAGGAGATAGCAAATACCTGGGGCGCTAAAGGACTAGCAGACGACCTCACATTTAGCCGCGGGGGCTTACGATCAGAATACGACCCCTTCTTTGGCTTCGCAGGCTCATGACCCTCGGGCGGGGCCCAACAGGTCACCACCGGATCCGAGCGACCTTTGTTAGCCGGAACGAGGCGATGCTCAGCGGCTACAACATCATCAAGTTTGATTCGACCAGACACGTGAAGTTCCCGAAGATCTTGGACAGTCAAATCACGAGGGGGAGATGATTCGCGCAAAAGAAAGTTTAAAGCTCGACGCCTTAAGAAATCATGATACTCGTGAGCCCTTTCAGTAACCGCTAAAGGCCGCGTGGAGATAGGTTGCTTGAACGAAAAATCGATCCCCCGATCAGACAAACGAGTCGCCCCCTTAAAGACGTAACGATTGAAGCTAGCGACGACGTCCTCGATATTAGAATTCTCCGGAGGGGGGAACCTATGAGGAACCTCTTGATCAAACCGAACTTGCCGAGCTGCACGATCATGATTATATGATATGGGGATGAACTTACCAGCATAGAAACCAGGAAGATAGCCGGATAACACATCCATCACTGAATCAAAATCTGCCTCTGACAAGAGCTTCGTAGAATCCAACTCCGCGTCAAAAGGGGCAAGGAAATCATAATGCACCGGACCCGATCGACCGTCTTGGTAAGGAAATGGTTTAAAATCCTTAGCCACGTCCAAGTGCTTACCAAGATCGCCCTTGGGTATTTTCCCTTTCAAGTTCCAAAGAGCCATCCGCGGGTAGCCATAAACAATGAGAAGTTCTTGACTGAACCATCATCTTGCTTAACATCTTCCTCGCGATTAATGGTGAGTTCATTAGTCTCAGGCGCGCATGGAGGAACATGCTCCCAATATCAAGCCTGCATGAAAGAAGCTGGGATATATGTCTCGATCTTGTGAGATGAACCCACCGTCTGGAGATCCCAACAGAACAGATCAATATGGCGGTATAAACCACCTAGGAACATCGGCGCAAGCGGGAAAGAGACACCGCGAGACAACAACACCGCCATTGGCACAACCTCACCTTTGATGGTATCTTTGGGACTATACTCAAACACATCATGACAAATCCAAAACAAGTTAAAAGTGGCTAACTTCGCGCGGGGATTCTTCTCCTTGCGTATGGGGTGGGGGGGGGGGGAGCACTTTCCCATCAACTATCTGAGGAGCCCAATATTTTAACCAAAGAGGAAAAGAGGCACGGCGATTAACCTTAATAACCCACTCGGGATCAGCTTCTTTTGGATTTGACGAGCCATGAATTGCCTCATAGGCGCGGATAGAGCTAGATAGCAGTCGATCGCCCGATGAGCACTTAGGAGGAGCTTTCTTCTCTTCTACCCACTTGGCTTTCCCCTTCCTGGCGGACGAAGACGCCTCCTTTTTATCAGTGACCTCTTTACCTTTGTCTCGCTCCGAAGTCGCTTGGGTTTTCCGCACTATTTCACGACGGGAATCATCTTTGCACTTCAACAAATAAGTGCACAAATCCTTATCCTCATCATCTAGAGCTTTGTAAACAGACGCCTCGTCATACGAATGACTACCATGAATCGGAAACCCCGTAAGAGCGACTACATCTTCTAATACGATGGTGGCTTCCCCCCACGCTGTGAAAAGGGTGTGAACGGGAGGAGCCCAACGACAAAAAAGCCGCGTTACCTCGCGGATGCATCTATTTACCTCTCACTTAAGGGACGAGTTTATGGCTTCATCAATACTTGCCTTCCGAAGAGCAACAACATGACTGGGATTGGAACGTATAGGAGTCTCCCAGTGCGGCCACACCGGATGAGTCTTTTGATTTAGATCGAATATCGATAAGGGGTAGGTCGTAGTCGCCACGATGAACGGCCATCTGCGGTACAGTCTTGAACGCGAAAGCATCCATGGTCTCCGACTCGGGCCGCATAAGCCATCCAGGATCAGAAGGATAAGGCAGCACAGGAGGATTTAGAAGGCGAGGAACCAAGATATATTCTAGAGGGAATACGCGCTTACCTCCCCGGAGTTCCCGTAACCTCAGCGCGCGCTTTAAAGCAGGCCCACCCGTGAAATCGGCGATTGTATATGACTTACCATCTGCTGGGGCGGGTAAGATGATCTCATCCTGATCGGAGTACTCAGCCTCTTCAGAGCCCTCATTATTAGGCTGTTCGGACTCACTACTTTCTTCAGACGAAGAACTGCTGGAGGAGCTGCTAGATATGGCGAGTGTATGGGTGCGTCTGGAAGAAGGGAAGAAGGAGAAGTATTAAGGGTAAAATTAATTGACAACTCTATATATAGGGAACTCTAAGAATTGAACGTGGCAGTTATGCACGGGGAATAGTAACCGTCAGAAACTGAAAAGAAAAGAGATTTTGCACGATGGGGAGTTAAAACGTCGCCCACGATCATAGACTCAACAAAACGAAAAGACCCACCGTGTAAACAGGTCATGAAGGGAGGCGCCCAAAAGAGATTCTTTGACTATTGGATCATTTGATAATTGGTCCAATAGTCACGGGACTAATGTTGATACATGAAAAAAATATCCCTTAACAGGCTTGGGGTGCCCCTGAGAATAAGGGATATTTTGAGGTAAATAATAGGGACTTGGGAACTAAGCCCAACCCCAAGTAGACAATATCCACCATGGAAAAGACGAAGTAGGAATTAATCAAGAAGTAGGAGGTCATGATTAAGGAAATGGCATTAAGAGTAAATAAGAGGGGTTAGGACATGTGTCATGATGTAGCAAAAAGAGGGGCTTTTAGGAAAGCCTATAAAAGAAAGGACAAGGTACAATGGAAAGCCAACTCTCTCTCTTACCATTCTTGGAATTGTGAGGTCATTTGGTGTAGCTAGGTGATAGACACATTTTTGTGTCTAATTTGTCTCGATTCTTTATATTGATAGTGCTCATTTTTGTACTTATTATGGTGTTTTATGCGTGTGTAGGTATTTTTGGCCAATAAACATTTTTGGAAAATTCGGCTCGAAAAGTTGCGCCCGGAGGACACATAATATTCGGACCCTCACTACGGATAAGGGGTACCCAAATTACTAAGGGGCACCCCAGGGCATCACCAAAGACATCTGCTATCGGCACCCCACCCTGGCTAAGGGGAAACCCATCTTCATCGTTTGAATTATCCTTTTTGGCGGGAAAGTCATGCAGTCACGAACAGAAGTTTGGTTCGAATTTTGAAGGCTTTGTAGAGAGATTCAATTGACGGATTTAGATTGGTTGGGCCTGTTAACACTAAACAGGCTTGGTATAGTCATTATAATCTACTGAGATGGGCTGGATAAGTCGGAATAAGGAAACAGGGGTGGTTTATTATCGGAAGTTTATGTTCATGGAAAGTACGTGAAAATAAGGGAGGAAAGCTTGCTGTTGGATTCGATAGTATCCTAGAGAGAATATGAGGCGTTCGATTTGGTTTGGAGGACGCGTACATAAGTTTTAGCAGAGAAGAAAATCCCGTGAATTGATGCAAAAGAAAAGAGTTATATTTGGAGATTTCTTCGAGGTTAAACAACCCTGTTGAGTATATATAGGTTGGGTTCAAGTCAAGGAAGGGTTACGGAGACTTGGGGGAAGTTTAGAGCACGGCAGAGATCAACAGGAGGAGTTTCAGAGAATCGAGTTCTGCTGCTGCAACAGGGAAGAACACGAAGAACAATAGGCCATCTAGGACAGTCGTTTTACGGGTCTTAGATTCAACGACAATTCAACAAAGTGCATAAGTCCTGTCTCTCAGACGGTCCATTGTAACAGACTTCTTTGTAACGCCATTACAACGTTGCAAACAAATTGTTTTATTGTTTTTCATCCTTTTAATCAACTTTTGAGCTATGAACCGATATTTTAAGCAAGTGATTAATATGAGGAGCTAAACCCCTTAGCCGAGGCGACGGAGGAAGCCAATTTTCCATGATGTGTGTGGTAATTTTTATTTTAATTAATTTTTGCAATCTCTTTTAAGATTATTTGCCTTGATTGAAAATTGATTGAATGATTTTTCCTAAGCGATTGTGATTTGTCTTGATAGACTATGCTTAGACCTAGGTTTTTGATATTCTATGCTTTCGAAATACAATTGTTATTCTAAAAATCTACCTTTGCAAAATATTAGAATCACTTTAAACGTAAAGAGTTGCACGAATATTGATTAGATTAAATCACATAAAAATTGGAGTTTGGTGGAATCCTGAGTCTCGGTGCTTCTTAAAATCTTGATAACAAACTTCTTTGAGTTTTCTAGTTTTATTTGAATTTAAAAATCCTTCACAAGTCTGAGAGGAACGACATCTTTCTTACCACTTTACTACAACTTTCAAAATCACATCAATTTTTGGCGCCGCCGACGCGGACTTGTTTTTAGGGTTTTAGATTTATTTATTTTTTAGTTTTTTTTATTCTTTTGTTCTATTTTACGTTTTCTTGGGTATTTGTCTTGTGGTTACAGGTATTGGATTTCGGATCGAAAAGAAAGCTGAGCCAAAGATTTGGTGAATAATTAAAGACTTGGAGTCAAAGACAAAGCGAAAAGAAACGAGGAAGAGACAAAGAATTTTATTTTTATTTTTATTTATTTTTTTAGGGTTTTTCGGAAAAAACTGTATTAGGGTTTATAATTATTTTTGTAATTTTTCTTTTTATTTTTGGACTTTTTGGACATTTTTGGGACTTTGGACATTATTTTTAAACCCTAAAGAAGGGTAGTCTTAAATATAAACTGTTTGCGAGAGAAGGAGGACAATTACGATATTGTCTACGCACCTTGGGTTTGTACACCGACATAGGAGTCGGTGGCCCGAGTCGACTACAACCGATTCATCCCCCGTCCTGGAACGGAGGTAAGATTCGAACACTCGCGAATCCCACATCGGCGAGTTACTTGGACTCCTTCGTTTGCATATATGCTTGAGGACTTGAATACTACTGTTTTAATTTTCTAGTAAAGGGCAAGGCCTGGCCATACAAGATAAGGGTTCGGATTTCATCACCGTTCTCTTCTTGCCCACCTTAGGAACACGTAACCTACGCGAACCTAAGCCTTAAAATTTTGACTAGAACAAGACCGATAGGGTAACGAGCTTAATAGGAAAGTCATTCGAAAAATATTGGTTACTCTTTTAAGCACACTTCAAAGTTCATAAAGGTTTCGTGAGTTGAATGCGTGACTGCGCCGCATTGTAATTCCTGAGGCCTTGGGTATCAAAGCTCCACCGAGCTTCCCTCGCCTCTATTCAACTTACTTTGACTCGGATTGATTCCAGGGGGTTTGCTTAAATTGTAACGAATTCCCTTTCGAAGGATTAGAAGCTGGTCTAGAAACAATCTAAGTGGAGCCATCATGCTTTTTGTTTGCTAGAAATCAATAGGTCTGATTTGGTTGAGTCGGCCTTGATTTATGATTGCTTAGAATCCCTTCCTAATTCTTTTGTATGCCTGGACGTAAAGAGACGCCCTAGGTAGATTTGTTAAAGAGAAACCTAGTAGTTCTAAGCGTCTCGATTACCTCAATTTAGAAAGTCCGATTTTTGAAGAGTCCGTTTTTGAACGTCCGTTTGAGGAGACAATCCCTAATATTCCGATAATGCCAGAAATGGCAACTTTGAAAGCTTTATTGAACCCGACTAGGACTACTCGTCCCTCGTGTATCAGGTTAGCTGAAACGGAAGCAACTTATGAACTTAAACCTGGAACCTTACAGCTGCTCCCAATCTTCTTAGGGAAAGAAAATGAAAACCCCTATTTCCATGTTAGGGACTTTGAGGAAATTTGTAGTACCCTAAAGATTAGAAACCTTGATGATGATGCTTTGAAACTCGGGTTATTCCCTTTTCCTTGAAAGATAAAGCCAAATCGTGGCTATATAGTTTGGCTTCAGTTCAATTGAAACATATGAACAACTTACATCCGCCTTTTGAACAAGTTTTTCCCTAGGCACAAAACATCGTCTATTAGGACGCAAATTTGCACGTTTTCTCAACATGAGGGAGAATCTTTGTATAGGTATTTGGAAAGGTTCAATGATTTATTAGCCCAATGTCCTCATCATGGTCTCGAGAAGGTTAGGTTAGTTCAGATCCTTTACGAGGGTTTAGATTATTCCACTACGACCACAGTAGAGTCTATGTGTACAGGTGGGTTTGAAAACCAAACAGTTGATCAGGCGATGACATATTTGCACGAAATCGCCGAAAAGACCCAGCAATGGGAAAATAGTAGGGAACCCAAGAAAACAATTCTTCTAGGAAGAGGAAACGTTAATAGGGTAGAAGGAGGCTATGAATCAGATGCCAAAATTGCTGCTATAGCGAAAAGGTTAGAAGCTTTAGAAGTGGGTCACACTAGTGGTAGATTGGAGCCTTTTTGGGAAGGCCAGAATAATGAATAGCAAGCCAATGCTCTGTATAATAACACTAGATTCGACTACCGTCAGAAATTTGACCCATATTCAGAAACCTATAATCCTGGTTGGAAAAACCATCCGAACCTTTCGTGGTCTAAGGGCCAGAGTCAAGGTCAGCTTAGTAATTCGAATGTTCCCCTAGGTTTTGGTTATAATAAGAACTCTTCAGTCAAGCTCGGTTTGAGAACCCTTGAGAGAATAAAATGACTAGCCTAGAGGAATCTCTTAGTATATTAAGAAAGAGCCGGGAAGTGTTAGCACGAGAGCCAGAAATGTTAATAAAAAGCCAAGTTAGTTTTGAACAGAAACCAAGCGAGAACTTTCAAACTAATGCTTAGACTCTTGCTAAGTTAGAACTTCAAATAGGTCAAATAGCTAAGACTTTAAGTGAAAGAGATAACGGAAGGTTCCCTAGTCAAACTAATCCCAACCCTAGAGGAGTTCATGAAGTAGGTGAAAAACCATCACACCAGTTGAATTCAATTAGAACCCTTAGGAGTGGTAGAGTAGTAGACAATCGGTAACCATGCCCGATAGTGAGCATATCGTAGTTCACCCCTCGGGACCATCCATAGGCGAGGGGACCGATAAAATCTCCGATGATGCCGATTCGGTCCTGAGAGGCCCTATTTTATGCCTAGATCCCCATTTCCGCAGCTATTAGTACCAACAAAGAATGAATCCAACTTTAATGACATAATGGAGGTTTTTAAGAAAGTTACCATAAACCTTCCGTTACTAGAAGCAATTAGGCAACTTTCGGCTTATGCCAAATTCCTTAAGGATATGTGTACGCGAAAGCGCAAGCTTAGTGTCCCTAAAAAGCCTTTTTAGCTAGTCATGTAAGTTCGATCATTCAGAACAACACAACTCCTAAATATAAAGACCCAGTGTGCCCCTACCATTGCTTGCACGATAGGAAAACATCGGGTAGATAAAGCTTTACTTGACTTAGGAGCTAGTGTGAACTTACTGCCGTACCATGTGTACTTACAAATAGGACTTGGTGAATTGAAACCTACCAAGATAACACTTGCAGTTAGGCGATAGGTCTGTTAAAATTCCTCGTGGTGTGATAGAAGATGTTCTTATTGAGGTCGACAAGTTTATTTATCCCGTGGATTTCGTGGTCTTAGATACCCAACCTGTCCCCGACCCAGAGAACCGGATACACCGTGATTTTAGGTCGCCCATTTTTAGCTACGTCTAATGCGATCATAAATCTATCGAAATGGTATTATGAATCTATCTTTTGGTAATATGACTATTGAGTTGAATATTTTTAATGTCAATAAGCTACATTCTAAGCTAGATGACACATGCATTGAAGAGGTGAACATGATAGGAACCTTAGTTCAGGAGTCATTACCAAACACCTTATCGGAAGATCCATTAGAAAGTTGTCTAGCCCATTTTAGCATGGATTTTGACGATGATAGCAACATTGAACAAGTAAATGCTCTGTTGGATTCTATTCCTATGTTAGATACCGATACATGGAAAGCTAGGTTTGAACCATTATTAGCTTTCGAGTCTACCTTAATCCCTTGTTTAGAAGAGCCTCCTAAGTTGGACCCTAATTATGCATTTTTAGGCCCATCCGAGACATTCCCGTTATTACGACTTCCGATTTGGATAGTGATCGGAGAGTAGGCCGGTGGCCGTGCTTCAAGACAATAAGGAAGCTTTAGGGTGGACCATAGAGGATATTAAGGACGAGAAGTCCTACTTTGTGTATGCATCGATGCATTTAGAGGATGAACCACCCGATTATAACTTAGATAAAGCAATTGACCTTTTTCAGAACCCGATGGTCTAGAAATTAGGAATATTGTGACTAGTCTATTTAGAGACACCCAAAATTCTAAGTTTGGGGGTGGACTTGGAATATATGCCTCTACCATTTCACAAGAGTATCTTCATAGAGCAGTTCATTTGTTAGAAACCCATCCTCTCGGTTGATGTGGTTTATCCGAGGCTATGATACCCAGATTGACTTTGTTTTCCCACCAAATATTTTTCAACCAATTGTGGGAACGTATGAGTTTCAAATGTGTCAGACTGAGACTAAGTACTTTAAGAGGTTAGTATCGACACATTTTCTTATGATTGACCGCCAGTTTCATCATGGTCAATTGTGTGAGTCAAAACTGATTGACTTTAAGGATCCGCAGTTATTTAGGTTATTATTATGTGCTTCTAAGTTCTTATTTGAGTTTTTACAGACTCTAATACCTAAACCGGATCTTAGCTTTGAGGAATTCCAACCCATGAAAATATTTTATTTGGACCCATTTATAGAACCTGAACCTGAACCACAGCTAGATGTAGTTGTCTTAAACAGGAAACTAGACAAGGGTGTGCTTTATTTGTTCATTTTCTTGGCATGTTGCAGATTCCTTTTACTTGTGATAGCTCTATTTGGTTTCGATGACCCACAGATTTTCCGGTTATTACTTTATGATTCTATGAGGTGACTAATCCTTTGTTAGTCTGGCTGAAGACGTTAAACTTAGCACTTCTTGGGAGGTAACCCAATATTCATGCGACACGGTAATATCTTTCCTTAACTCTTTTACTTCAAATGGTAACAGTTTCTCCTTGTTCATGCTTTTAATTTTATCTTTAGAACATTGAGGACAATGTTAGATTTAAGTTTGGGGGTATGGTAGAACTTTTTAGTTGTAGTTGCATTATTTGCATTATTAAACTCCAGAGCCTAGAAATTTATGCTTATTAAGGATGGCACTAACCAATCTAAGTGGATGGAAGCATTTTGGTTGTAGGAGTTGATGAACCAATCTGATTAGATGGCAACATCTAAAGAGTCTATTCATAAAAGCACAGAGCTCAGGTGTTAGAAATAACATGATAGTTTCACCAATCTCGTTGAGTCCTTTTCACTTCTGTTTTTATTTTGTTTTGTTTTTAAACTATGTTCTCTAAGTGATTAGGTGGGGCTCACGATTCAAGTTGTTACCACTGCTAGGGTGAAATAGAGTGATTGAGATACCGGGGAAAAAAAAAAAAAAAAAAAAAAAAAAAAAAAAAGAGAAATTAAGACCGACCATCGACCAACCTAATAAATTCAATAAAGTCGACCACTGGAACCCTTGTATATGCCAGTTGTGTTGACCTAGAGTTAGGATTATCGACCACTGGTTCCCTTGTATATGTCAGCGTGTTGATATTAGTCAGACTAGTATCTCAGTCCATTAGGATAGGTTCGTTTTGGCAGTGGCCTTCAGACAGATATGAGAAACACCGTTCACCTTAGTCAACATCAAAACTATCTATGTTTTTCTATATCCATTTCTTAATCTGTCCATGTGATTGGTTGACTCCGGTTATGATGTTCAGAAACTATCTGAGTAGAGCTCTGTGACTTATATATGAATTTTAGTATGCTTGAGTGCAAACTCGTGTACAACAATTGGAATTTCGCATCAGGGTACTTCCTCCTGTAGTCAATAAGTATGCCAACCAAGGAGATTCTTTAGTGCCTTCCAAGGTTTTACGTAGATAGCTAGGGTCTGGAGTAAAAGGTTTTGTGGGTACACCTCTGGTAAACCCTCCCGAGACTATAACTCGGCCACTAGGGCCACCTAGGGGTTTAAAGGCTTATTGCATACGCTAAATGCAATCGACGATGCCTGCGACAGTGAGTTAGGATTTTATTTTATTTTTGCTCGAGGACTAGCAAATAATAGGTTTGGGTATTTGATAGACACATTTTTGTGTCTAATTTGTCTCGATTCTTTATATTGATAGTGCTCATTTTTGTACTTATTATGGTGTTTTATGCGTGTGTAGGTATTTTTGGCCAATAAACATTTTTGGAAAATTCGGCTCGAAAAGTTGCGCCCGGAGGACACATGATATTCGGACCCTCACTACGGATAAGGGGTACCCAAATTACTAAGGGGCACCCCAGGGCATCACCAAAGACATCTGCTATCGGCACCCCACCCTGGCTAAGGGGCAACCCATCTTCATCGTTTGAATTATCCTTTTTGGCGGGAAAGTCATGCAGTCACGAACAGAAGTTTGGTTCGAATTTTGAAGGCTTTGTAGAGAGATTCAATTGACGGATTTAGATTGGTTGGGCATGTTAACACTAAACAGGCTTGGTATAGTCATTATAATCTACTGAGATGGGCTGGATAAGTCGGAATAAGGAAACAGGGGTGGTTTATTATCGGAAGTTTATGTTCATGGAAAGTACGTGAAAATAAGGGAGGAAAGCTTGTTGTTGGATTCGATAGTATCCTAGAGAGAATATGAGGCGTTCGATTTGGTTTGGAGGACGCGTACATAAGTTTTAGCAGAGAAGAAAATCCCGTGAATTGATGCAAAAGAAAAGAGTTATATTTGGAGATTTCTTCGAGATTAAACAACCCTGTTGAGTATAGGTTGGGTTCAAGTCAAGGAAGGGTTACGGAGACTTGGGGGAAGTTTAGAGCACGGCAGAGATCAACAGGAGGAGTTTCAGAGAATCGAGTTCTGCTGCTGCAACAGGGAAGAACACGAAGAACAATAGGCCATCTAGGACAGTCGTTTTCTGGGTCTTAGATTCAACGACAATTCAACAGTGCATAAGTCTGTCTCTGTAACGGTCCATTGTAACAGCTTCTTTGTAACGCCATTACAGCGTTGCAAACAGTCTATTTTATTGTTTTTCATCCTTTTAATCAACTTTTGAGCTATGAACCGATATTTTGAGCAAGTGATTAATATGAGGAGCTAAACCCCTTAGCCGAGGCGACGGAGGAAGCCAATTTTCCATGATGTGTGTGGTAATTTTTATTTTAATTAATTTTTGCAATCTCTTTTAAGATTATTTGCCTTGATTGAAAATTGATTGAATGATTTTTCCTAAGCAGTTGTGATTTCTCTTGATAGACTATGCTTAGACCTAGGTTTTTGATATTCTATGCTTTCGAAATACAATTGTTATTCTAAAAATCTACCTTTACAAAATATTAGAATCACTTTAAACGTAAAGAGTTGCACGAATATTGATTAGATTAAATCACATAAAAATTGGAGTTTGGTGGAATCCTGAGTCTCGGTGCTTCTTAAAATCTTGATAACAAACTTCTTTGAGTTTTCTAGTTTTATTTGAATTTAAAAATCCTTCACAAGTCTGAGAGGAACGACATCTTTCTTACCACTTTACTACAACTTTCAAAATCACATCACTAGGACGGGTAGAACCTAAACACAAATTCACCCTTCAACAGCTATCCTTCCTAAGCAGATTGAAAACTAGAGCCAAATTACACAGATGTGGTATAATTGAGAATGGTTCTTTTTTATTGTGTGACCATGGTGTTGAGGGTGGATATTACATGTTTGCTGCTTGTCCTTTTTCTAACTCTATTTGGAAGGGACTTTTGCTTAAGATGGGTTATGGGAGAGATTGTTTTGATACTTGGGATGCTGAGTTAAAATGGTGTCAGGATGAATTCAAAGGAGATGGTGATGTGGCTACAATAAAAAAACTCCATCTCAATAGCGTTATTTATCACATCTGGAAAAAGATAAATAGAAGAGTTTTCTCTTCTCAAAGCTTGAGTGATGATGGGGTTAGCCACTTTATTGTTGCTGATGTCAGTTAGAAATGTATAGCTTCTAAGCTTTCTGAGATGGATAAACCTCATACTAGAAGATTGTTGGATGCTTGGGGTATTGACTGTGTTTATAAACCTAAGAAGGTGGTGGCTTGCTCTTGACTTTTTCCTAGTGAGGATGAAGTTATGGTACATATTGATGGGTCAATGAAAGATGCTTCTACTGGAAGTAGAGTTATTATTAGAGATCATTTGGGTCCTCCTCTTGCTGCTGCTTTTGGTGGTGATGTGCCTATTACTGTGGTGTCCCATGAATTGCAGGGAGTTGATATAAGTTTGAAACTTGCAAATTTTAAGCGCCACAGAAGTGATTCCATTATTGTTTTTCATCTTCTTTCTGATAAGAATGATGTTCCTGATTTGAGTGTCAGGTACATATGGAGAAGGATTGTTCACTTGAGGAAACTGTTTGAGGCAGTTAGGTACTCTCATGTGTATAAATAGACAAGTAGGGCAGCTGATTATCTTGCAAATATTCATCCTGCTGAGAGTTTCGTTGAAGTGGATCCAGGTAGTTTTGATAGTAAGTTGAGGAAATTTTTGAGGAGGATGGTAGCCGTTAGGTCTACTATAGATAGTAGCTTTCTTTTTTTGGTTTTGTTTTTTTGTTTAGTTTGTAAGGTTCTGGGTTCCCCCTAAACCCAACTAATTGCGTCAAAACCAACAACAACAACAAAAAATGCTTCAATTTTTGCTCTGGCGTCTGAATGAAAATACTTGTCCAGTGTTTATTGATTCCATGTATTTTCTTCCATTATCAGCTCTTGAACCATTTGCGGTGTCAGTTCTTGTAAATTGTTTGGTTGTGTGATTGTTTCATTGTTAGATATCCACCGGTCTACCCATATATTTGTAGAAGCTTCATTTTTGACTTGCCAGACAAAATTATCCTTAATTAGGTCTAAAACTTTTTGGATACTCGTCCAAATCCATGATATATCAAAAGATCTAGAAGATGTTAGCAGGTGACAGTTTGCGAAGTATTTAGCTTCTAATAGTTGGGCCCAAAGTTTATCACATTCCGTGATTAGTATACCGGCTAGTTTAGTGAGGAATGCTATATTGAAATGGTGTGGATTTTTAATTCCTTGCCCTCCTTGAGAAATAAGCTTGCATATACTGGCCCAAACTCTTATGTATCTTCCTCTAGTTTTGGACTTATCCTTATTCCACCAGAAGTCTCTTTGTATAAGATCCATTTGATCGAGAGTTTCTTTGGGCAATGCCATGATTTGCATTTGGTAAGTTGGGTATGCTTGTAAAATAGATTTTATTAACACTGTTCTACCTGCTTGTGATTTCCAGCCTTGAAGGGTGGCATAGTATTTTTGGAGAAGAGGTTCAAAATTTTCTTTCCTATTCTTATCAAAGAACAAAGGGTTGGCAAGATATCTATTGTTTTTTGGTCATTAACGGGACTTTTAGGATTTTCTCTATGATTTTCCAAGCATGGAAGATCATCTCGACACATTTTTGAACATATGCGAAATCGGTTGTCACGTAAATTTAAGGGCTAGATAGCGAAATGCCTAACACCTACAGAAAAATTAGCTCCCAAAAAATCTTCCCTAACCCCTACGTCGAACCACATCATGCAGGCACAACTTCTGACTATCAATGTAAATATGAAAATAGATCGTATCCCCGAAAATTTTGCTGGGGACATGACTCACCAATCAAGAAGCTTCACCCGAGGGGTTATAATAAGCTGACTAAGACCAAATCAGAAGGCGATATGGGAATTCGAAGAACCAACGATCATATTAAAGCGCTAATCATGAAGCGGGCCTGGAACATCCATGAGAAACCGGATTCAATCTATGCTAGCCTTTGCAACGAAAAATATGTTAACCAACAACCTCTTTTTTTAGGAACTCTAGCTACCCCATATTCGATCGGTCCCCAATACTTATTCCCACAATCAAACTACATCTTTTCCACATAAAATTGGAGATGAATTAACAACCCGTATTCAAGAAAACTGGATCCTGCTATTCGCTAACATCTTGGACCCGGAATCCAGACAGTCACCGACCTCATTGATCCTTTCACCCACACCTGGAATCACGATAAATTAAACCTCCTGCCACCCCACATTAATCCAATGAACCGCGAATATCCACCTCCCCAAAAACAATCCCTCTGATAGGATCATCCGTACTTTCACCAAATCTTGAAAGTATACCACAACATTTGTATATCACTGCTTAACCAGCTCATGGGATCATTCCCACCAAAACCCCTTACCACCAATTAAGTTTCTTTGGACACTTACATGTCTTCCAAAATTGTAGCTTTCCTTGTGAAAAAAGATCAACGACGGCCTCCCGGCCTTCGCCATCCCAAACCATATCCACCTCACTGATACCAACATACGTCCATAATGCAACTTCGATCCAGAATCTGCTGGTCACGTTCTCCGCCATTTTCAAGTGGTTGTGGCCACATGGAACATTCTCCTCACAAGACTCCCTACTTATTCAGCCACAACCCATAATCTCCAAACTTTCCAAACCCACAGATGAAAATCTCACAAATTCTACAACTGAAATCTCATCACTCTGTCAAAACAACCTTCAATTTTCATTTTTGGTCCTTACGGATAGTTAGGAATGATTACATTTATCGACAAAGACAACCATATCCAAGTGACATTCCCCATATGACTCTCACTCTTCAATAAAAGTTCTCTTGGGCACATGAGAACTTCCCTCATGTGCTACCTGGGATACCAGCTCCCCCAAATCTAGGAAGTGGAACACGAACTTTAAAAACAATCCTAATAGGCTGAGTCAAACCTAATCTAAACTAGACCAAGATCAACATAGACTGAGGAGCTCGAGGACACCCCAGAATAACTGGAGCAAGTTTCATTTGCAGGGATGCTTCTGCCAACACCCTGGTAGTCGTAGCACAACCACTATGAATCACCACCGCCCTCACAGTTCAGTCCTGGGCGATGCTCATCGCATCCAGGACGACAAAAGAACGAAGCTGGCCAAAGGTTCAATTCGAAACCGACTCGGAAAACCTGTATCAATTCCTAACCTCCGACGCCAATCCGCCTTGGTGCATCTCAAGAATAATCTCTGAAACCAAACAAATCATGAGCCAGATCTCTCACTGCACCATCAACCACAACTACAAGGAAGGTAATCAAGCGGCGGAAGGACTGGCCAATCTGGCGGCGAACAACAGCCAATCAAAGAAACTTACAACTTTATTTTGGGACCATACAATCCTACCATGCATCACTCAAATAATAATGGATGATTCCTTGGTACCACTTATCCTCGTGTAATTATCGCTAAATTCTAATAATATTTTCATGCTTCAAAAAAAGAAAAAAAAAGTAATAATCACGATAATCGATTAAAAGATTCTTTACACAATAGAAAACCGGAGTTCAATATGAAACTTTCCAAATTTTTACATGAATTTAAAGAATGCATCTTATCATTCCTCATCATCATCCCTGTGATGGAGGTGAAAGGCTTCTTTCCATCCGCCAAATTCTTCCTTATTTTCATCTTCACTTACCTGATCACATCAAGGGGTTGCATCAGGCACACAACTTCTTGGATATTATAAATAACATTCGCGGGATTTCGCAAGTGCTAATAAAAAAGTTTAATACACCTTACCTTATTGGGGGTGAAAATGAGGCCGACTCGAATCCCTCCGTTATAAGATTGATTAGGGCTAACAACGCTGTACTTGCGAGGGTGTATTTCAGCCCTTCCCTTCTCCACTCCTCGTGCCAACAGATCCTCCAGATAGATCCTGTATACAGAGGTGTGATTGCCACATCATATGGTCATCTTAAGTAGTAGGCAAGTAATGTAAATTGGTTTTAGCGTATGGTTCATGCGTATTGATGTTCTAAGCTGTTTCTTGGATGCAATTGGAAACCGAAAGTGTGGCACGCCATTAATGGGTTGCATTATATTTGTTGATAAGATGGTTAAGTTGCTTACACTGTTTGACCAATCATATCGTCAGCGGAGAAAGTGTCTTTGTCCATGACCTTGAGGAAGAGCTTGTACGGGTCACTTCCCCCAGAATCATCCGGATATTGCACCCTGAAATTGAACTTCTCGTTCCACATTGGTTTGGAACCTTCTCCTGTACCAAGCAGTTTTGCAACCATCGTCCTAGACTCTTAGTTTTAGACATTGAAAACTGTGGGCACTTTCCAGATATAATAGTCTCAACAATTAATTTAGACATTCAGATTGCCAACAGTGTTGTGTACGGGTGGGGCATAAAGTAATAATCATAAAGCTAAAAACTTTTAATCATACCTCTGGCGACACTGCTCTCTCGTTCATGACTTTTATATTTGATCAACACATACGGATCTATCCCTCCTGCAATACAAATTAACGAGTTAATTAGAATTTAAATAACTCCAAGAAAATAAAAATAAATTGTTATTCCAAACTTTTAATCTGGTTTCATATTCACCAGATAAACATATATCAGTCAGGTCTATGGCTGGTTACTGGAAAATAACGTACCCTGCGTGACAAAAACGAAGCACAGGAAACAAATATATACACAGGGAATGGACAAGTACAGGAAAGTTCGACAAAAACAAAGGAATGATGGATCTAATTACCGAAGAAACTTTCGGTATCTTTTAATCCTGTAGCATCCACCAGCACCACCTCCAATAACCCGTTCACCATTCTAGATTCTACCTCTCTCTCTCTCTCTTCAGAAAGCAGAGATTAAGAAGAAGGCGAAGGATTCAAGATTCAAGAGCATCTTTAAAAAATTGGTGGAGCTTTCAAAAATATTCAACACCAACTGGGTCCTGGTCATGTCAATCGTGTATTATTGAGTATAAAATTGACAATTTGAGATCATTGACTTTAAATTTAACTCAACGGTTTAGTGCTGTCCTTCCCGATTTTATTTTTATTTTGCTTCTGTGTGTAGTGTGCTGTCCTTTGTACCCGGCAATTGGTACGATATTAGCGCTCAATCTTCATTAGTTGCCTCACCTTTCGTATTGTTGTTAGACCACCTGGAAGGCGCACCTTCATATCCCGAGTCTTGTAATCTGTAGGATTGAGAGATTTGCTGCTTGAAGTACTAAAAAGATGTCTCCCCTCACTCGTTTGTATACTCCACTACTGAAAAGCAAACTTCATAAGCTCCCAGCAGCCCTCTCATCTTTCTCCACCACCACCACCACCCCAAATTACAACACTACCGATCAACAAACGAATCGACCTTCACCTCCACCAATTCAAGTCTCTATTACTGAGTCAGCTGGGAGAGGTGTGTTCGCAACTCGTTTTATTGGAGCAGGAGATTTAATCCACACAGCTAAACCCTTGATAACTCATCCTTCCATTTCCCTACTCTCCGATGTCTGTTATTTTTGTCTCAAAAGGTTACATTCTGGTGGAAGTAGTATTCAAGTTAATTCCCAATATCAAACTATTCATTTCTGCAGTGAAGATTGCTTTCAACAATCAAAGGTATTTCATTTCTTATCCCTCTTTATGGCTTTGATGCTAAATTGATCAAGAATGTATACATAATCTTCTTTTTTTAATTAAGACTTACATATAAACCCTAGTTCTTTTATCTTCGTTACTTTAGGGGTTTTTATGAATCTGATGTTTATAAATGCAGTGTTATAGTGTGTATTTTTGGTGCAAGGTGCTTACTGATTTGCAAAAATAATGGGCTTTTTGTAAATGGCGAAAATGCAAGTGATGGATTATAATGATAGAGAAAGCAAATATAGTTAATTCAGTGAGGCTCGCAGTAGTTTGATAGGATAAGAGCAAGTTGTGTCTGGTATTTCAGTATCTCTACAGGGTCCAAAATTTGATTTGATGCTTCTAAAACTGATGTGACAGCTGAAGTGTAGTAGCATGTTCACGACTTTGTTCTGCATTTCAGCTGCCATATAAGTTGGTACTTTGTCCAGCATTCTATTGGGTCAAATCATAGGGCAATGTAGCGTGCTTTTACTTATCAAGCCTTTTCTGGTTTTGAGTGAAATTTATGAAGGTTGTTTTTTAAAACCCGAAAATCTTGGTCATCTGGAACCAGTGTAAAAAAGGTTGTCTGATTTCAACCTTTTTGCCTCAAAAATTGATCTCTATGTGTGCTTATGCTTCTTAGGCTTCTCTAAATGCTTCCACATTTTCGGATAAGAAGACTTTGTACTATAATTTGTATCTTTAAGGCAGTAGTTTTCTCTGTTTGAGTGAGACTTATTCTTAACTTGTTATTTCATATATTTTTGTAAAGTAATGTTTACTGACTTGTTATTTCTAGCATTTTATTTAAGCAATGCTGAGGCGATCTCTGACCTTGGTAAAGGAAACCACGTCGCCTCATATAAACATTTATTTCATCATTGTCTGGGATAGAGATTAGATTCTCATTCTCCAATGCTGGTGGCACTGTACATCTGTTGTCGGATGCTTGCTTACTTCTGGTTAGCGCCAAGCTGTTGTTACAAATACTATAAATCTACTCTCTACCAGCTTGTTAACACCTACTCAATCCGAGTTTTTCATTTTCTGAGGAAAGGTGAAATTCTTTCACTCTACTAACTAATTTTTGTACTTTTAGGGTTTTTACGAAGTTGAAAAGCAGGCGGATTGGTCAGCCTATGATGAGCACTGCAGGTAAATCCCCACAAATTTTTCATTGACTTTTCAATCAGAAACACCTGGCCAAACACCTATGAGGTTTCCTAGTGAATTTATTCCTGATTTAACAAAATACTATGGCATGGATGCTAATCAACGTTACCAAACCGTCAATTTTAACCGCTGCTTGTAAGGACTAATAATGGTGTAATATAAACCTCTTATGGCTAAACTAAAAATAAAGATTCTGACTTTGATTCTACTATTATCTGAAGGGTTCTAGGTTTAAAATATCCGCATCTTGTCAAGCGCTTGGCATGTATGGTTATATCAGGAGCAGCACCTGCAGAAAGTCTTGACATTCTTCAACCTGCCAGGCTGATTCCTGAGATGATTTTAGAGGTGAGAAGAACCTTTCACAATTTTTTTATGGTAATGACTAGAAACCCTTTCAAGACAGAAAGTGTAAGAAAGTGATCATTATGAAGCTCCGCACTTCTCTACAACATATACCAAAATCCATTATAGCATGCTACCCTGCTAAAGTTGCGTTCTTTTTGTTGAATATTGTTTTCTTCTTCATTCAAACAATTCTAAGTACATGCAGGATATCAGTCAGACTGACAGACCATTACTAACACATATGCTACCTTTTTGCAACTTAATACAAAAATAAAAACTGTTATAAAATTATATGATGTTATTGTTCTGAATGTTGAAATTAATCGGAAGAACTCAAATTTGGCCCCTCCCTGTGCATTTGCATGCCACGTTTGTAGCTCTTGTGGCTTAACAAAAGATACCCTAGTTACTCTGAAGCTTTTAAATTTATATCAAACCTATGTTACCGTTCTTTATTTTCTTTCATCATTATCTTAAAGGTGTACTAATTTTATTCCAGATGGAGAATGAATTTGGCTTGTTGAAGAGCACGCTTACGAAAGCAGGCTTTAAGGACTCACAGATGGAATGTATCCTCCATGTGGTAGAAAAAATGTACCTTAGTATTACATAGGCTGTTATGGTATCTGTCTATGAATCCTTAGAATTCGTTTAATCCGCATTTTCTTTGACATTATTAGTTCTAACGAAACAGTGGTATATTGGTGTTTTGGCACGTATACGAATCAATGCCTTTCGCATTGAATTGGTTGGAGGATCATACGAGGATCTACTTTTATCTGCAGCTGCATCTGTTGACGCTGAATCTGCTGTTGGAAATGCTGTTTATATCCTTCCTTCCTTCTACAATCATGATTGTGGTGAGTGCATTCTTTCTTATGGTTAAGTAATCACAATTCACAAAATTTGAGTAAATAAGAACGAATTGGTGACTACCGAATATATTTGTAGGTTGCCCTGTGATAACGTACCTTGTCGATTATCTAGTTGTTTGTTAAGGAGTTAGTTTACACTTATTACACGGTAATTTAGTGATATGATATCTTTCTGTAGTTTCTTTTGT
Source organism: Papaver armeniacum (assembly GCA_023531295.1). Lineage (NCBI taxonomy): Eukaryota > Viridiplantae > Streptophyta > Magnoliopsida > Ranunculales > Papaveraceae > Papaver > Papaver armeniacum. Next base: position 40,366 of record JAJJWW010009579.1, on the reverse strand, counting down.
GATTGGTAACCTTATCTCTATCATATTGGAGTTTACAGGATCAATTAATTAGAGCTTCTGGCAAAGAAATTAACTATAACAGAGATGTGGCTGACATGATCGTCCCTATTATTATATCACCAAATCATCCTTCACATATGTAGAGCTTCATATGTTAGCGCCTATCTGATAATTTCTTGACTGTAATCAGTACTCAAAAATGCAAGTCTTTGACCACGAGTGACTGACATGAAAGGTGTGGGACTGGTTGAACCCCTTAAAGGTGGCTCGTGAACCAGATAAATGGTGAAGACTTTTGTTGACACTCTATGGGAAAAACATAATTAGTGATTTTTGAAGAACTTGATTATTATTTTTTATGTATACAACTGCATGAATAACATGGTTATTTGTTTCAGATCCCAACAGTCACATTATATGGATAGAGAATGTAAATGCGAGATTGAAGGCTCTTCGTGACATTGAAGCAGGTTTGCATCATATATCTTAGATCAGCTGATTTTTTTATTTTTTTTCCCCAGATTATATGATCTCTATTACCAAATTTCTGCTACTTTTATTGTTTTTGTACTAGCGCCGTCTTTCTGAATACATTAAGCTATCAGTGATCAAACTCCCATGTTCTTACCAGGGGAAGAGCTTCGTATTTGCTATATTGATGCAAGCATGGATCATGGTGCGCGACAACACCTCCTGTTTGAAGGATTTGGGTTTCGTTGCAAATGCCCTCGGTGTCTATCTGGTGACTAGGTTTCACTTATGGGTCTTGGTATCTGGCAGACCGTTTGAATGGCTGGTTTTTGTCACGTGTATGATGCTCATGAGTATCTCTATTCCAATCAGTTTACCTAGTCATCAAATTGTTTAATCATTAGACAGCAGAGTTGCAAACTTGAAGTAAGCTGATTTGGCGAAGGTGATCAACATCATGTGTGAGGAGATGAGCTCCACATTACCATCCAGCTACCAGGGATGCAATGTCCTTATTTATCTGGTCTTTGGTACCTTTTTTGTCCTCTTCTCTTCATATACCTGTGCGAAGATGACGGTGTTGTAGAATCTCATGCAAACACATCTAATAAAAGGTTATGAATTATGACTAATTTTGTCTTTGGCATGCACAGGTTCACAAATCTTGCTCGTTTTTAATTTCATAAGGTGAGACTTTGAAGATTAAAGAAAGATCCATATTAGTGAACCATACAGCTTTGACCATTTCCTAAATCTCTAAATCATCCACATTATTCTCCAACAATACCCGGTCAATTTGTATCCAAACTTAGTGTACTAACAATTAAACCTGTACTATAAATTCATCCCAAATTTGTGCAGAATGAATATTCAGTCATCAATTGCATATTTTCACTTTCCTTTGTGATTACAAGAGAGAAATCTAGAGAGTCAGAGAAATAATTAACGAGAATGGCAGGTTGTACCAAAAAGATGCTTGTGCTGTGTTTTCTGATGGTGGTAATGTTGAGTAGCAATACAATTGAAGTGCTTGGAGATTATGATTCGTGCATGGGTATATGTGTGCCTGATTGCAAAAAACAGTACAGCGCTCAAATTGGTGACGACATATGCCCCAAGGCTTGCGAAGAAAATTGTAGACAACAAAACCCTTGATTGGTCTGATTCGTTCATCCTACTGCTGCGTAATATTTTGCTTGCTGAATTAGGGAATAAATGAGTCTTTTGAGAGCACGTATGGAGCTCCAAGTCTCACGTTTGGATCGTCTATCCATGCAAATTGTTTTATAAATTTTCTTTTTAATAAAGATGTAATCAATCAACCGGTGCGTGTCTCTGGGCATGTAATGTATGAATCCGTGTTGTATATGTAATTCAAGTTTGTACCTCAAATGTCACCGAAATGTTTTGATGAGAACTGTGTTTTAATAATAAAAGGGTTAAGTGATGAATCCTATTATTGGAGCTGTACTAGGATTTGTTTTTGGGGGCTTAATAGGACAGTAACCAAAATGTGGATATGGGGACCTAATCTATGAAAAGATCAAAAATATCCTCAATAAATTTTTATTATTCCCCTTTTCCCCTTCCGTTAACTAATAAATCTAATTTTAAAAAAAAAAAAAAAAAAAACTGAAAAGTCATAATCAGTCTCCCCACCTTCTTCTCCTCTTTCTCTTCTTGTTCTTCGCTTGAAAACGGTTAATTGTTGATTAAAAAAAAAATCACTGTCGATTAAATTCATTGTATAAAACCATGGTGAAGACAAAGGAAAAGCCAGGATCGAATCCGAAACAACCTCCTCCTGAATCAGAAGAACCAAATTCATCGAGTGAAGATTAAAATGAAGATCAAGAAGAAGTGAATGAAGGAGATGAACCAGCCGCCGAGACTCCTGATATGACTACAATAAGGTACGAATTGAAAAACCCACTCTTTATTTAAGCATTTAAATGATTATTCGGTAGATTTCGAAAAAAATTAGGTCCGAAAAAACAGTTTCAGAAACCGTTAACGGCTTGGAGTTCTTGTTTTCCCAACCGTAACTACTATTTACGGTTAGGAATACTAAGAACTCCGAGCCGTAACATAGGTGACACGGATGGGAATTGAGAAATCCTAACCGCAACTAATTGTTTATGGCTAGGTTATTCCTAGTCGTATAGTCTTTTGTGTTTGAAAGTTAATCCAGCGGTAGTGTTTACGGCTAGGTTATTCCTAGACGTAATATGAGAGACCAAGCCGTAAATTTTATTTCCTAACCGCTAGCTATACTTGTTACGGCTTGGTCGATTGCTCAAAGTCTCATCTATAGTGGTCACAGCTAGGTTTTTCCTAGCCGTACTTCTTATGTGTTTGAAAATTAATCCAACGGTAGTGTTTACGGCTAGGTTGTTCTTATTCGTAATTTGATAAACCAAGCAGTATATATTATTTCCTAGCCGTTGTTAGTGTTACGTCTTGGTTGATTGCTGAAGGTCTCATCCGTAAACCTGTTTGCGACTGGGAATGTCAATTTTTCATGGTCGTTGTTTCATGTTACGGCTTGGTTTTGTACAGCTTTCCCAACCGTGTATTGCTTTAGTATTTAAAGTCTTATTTGTATCGATTTGAACACCGTTATATATAAGTTGATATGTAATCAACTTTGAACAGAGGAAGAAAATATCACAAGGAGTAACACGTTATAATGTCCCAACTTCGCAAGCTAGTCCCACAAAACCATTGGGTGCAAATGCAAGGAATGCAAGTGGAGTTGTCACTGGTGGAGGTAATGAAGGTGGAGTTGCCACTGGTGGAGGAAGTGAAGGTGGAGTTGCCACTAGTGGAGGAAATGAAGGTGCAATTGTGGTTGTTGAAATAAGTGCTGACGCTGCTAATGATAAGGGTAAAGCCATAGTGGTGGAGGAGGAGAAAAGAGAGAAGAAGAAGTATCCACCAAAAGACTCAGCAAGAAAAATCATTGATGCTATGGAGTTTTTACCTTCCAAGAAGAATGGGAGATCTTGGGGTGAGCCAAGAGATCGATAATAAATCAATTTAATGTATGTTATTTTAATATTATTATGGATAGTTAATTGTAATAACACAATGTTTTCTATTATTTGTAGTTTCCTGATAAAGTTGTCCCTAAACTAAAGCACTAGCAAGGAAAGTTTTGGATGTTGGATAGAGAGCATCCAGATGTGGTAGCCTTGGTAAAAGCTTCGGGGTTATGGTATGGAATCGAGGCTTTGCAGAAGACCTATGATGTTGTAACTGTTTGTGGATTTAGAGAAATATTTTGGCCCGAAACCATGACTTTTCTACTCCCATTCGGCGAGATGACTATCACTCCAGATGATGCAAAGCAAATTACTGGTCTTGCTTTGGACGGAAAAGCTGTATTTGAGGGTTTCAACAATTATATTCCTTTTGAAGAGCTTTATGTCTTGGCGAAAGACTGTCTAGGGTGGAGCAAAATTGAAGCCGAAGAAGAGTTTGAGATAGGTGTTAGAGCCTTGTCTATAGCTAAAAGGCCATTCAGTGTACCGGGTGAACATCATGAATCAGTTAAGATTGCAAGGAAGATTAACATGGTTCGTCTGAGGGAAAAGTTTGAGGATTCTGGCCCTAAATCTGCTAGTGGAGAGGTGGTGATGGACGAAGCAAGAGCTAGACATACAGTTATAGCTTACTTGTTGCACTCTCTTGGCACCATCCCCCCGATTTCTCGGGAAATAAGGTAAATGCTTGTTATTTGCACTGGTTGAAGTCTCTCAGTCTCGATACATAAACAAACGAGGGACCTAGGTACTCGTGGGGCACCGCCCTCCTTTATAATGTGATGGAAAATCTTTGCAAAGCTTCAAATTGTGGGATGCGTTGCTCTTATCCAGGTATCTTTTTGTTTCCATATAACAAATGTTTTATTTTTACTTCTCTATTGGTTTGTGTGCATCTTATATATAGTAATTCTTTTTTTTTCCGTAGTCATGGGCTTACGACCATTTTAAATGCTTGAGGCCATCTCGGGATAAGAAGTGGCCTTTAGAGAAACCTACAGGAGGAAGATACCCCTTTCGAGGAACCCAACACAAGGCTAAAGAGACGGGAATGGTCAACATGAGGAAAACGTTGGATGCTTTGACAATCGATGATGTGTTTTTTGATCCATATTTGATACTTGGTGAGGATGGATAAGATGAAGTTGGTGATAGAGTATTTTCTGATGTGGCGACCTATGTTGGACCTTTGTTTCATCCAACTGGGTTCGTCATTTTAAATCCTCGTAGAACGCTCCGTCAAATTGGTATTATCCAAAAAAGAGTACCTAAAGCCTCTTGTTTTAAACTGAGCGTAACCAACTCCCAATTTACTGACAAAGATGTCAAATTGTCCTATGAACCATCATCGTTAATCGATCATTGGAATACTCGCTCCGAAGAAGTAAACCACATGAGTAGAAGAGGGCTTGAAGCTTCTCACGGCACTTCCTATGCGGATGCGAGTTACATGGAATGGTATCAAGAGTGGTCTCATCCTTATGTGGAAAATTTGGATCCGGAAGCGAGGAAATACTTCAAGAAAGGAGAGAGTTCGACATCAAGGACATCAAGGAATGATGAAAGTGATTGGATGGATATGGTGGTACGTATACTACTAATTATCCTTATGTTTGTATATGTTTTTTTTTTTAATTATCTATGAGTAATTACATTTCGTGTATTTGATATGAAATAATAGATTGAACGAGTTAATTGGGTTTTCGAGGACCTGACCCGTAACATTTATTCGGGTGAGAAGATAACGGTCCCTAAACAAAGATTACTCCGGAATCGAGTTAAAGGCATAATAAACCCTAAAAAAAGAGGTATATATGCTTATGAAGAGGACCGACCAAGGAAAAGTAAGAGGTCTAGCTCTCCTTCTTCTAGAGAGGACTCGGATACTCCTCCCAATGAGCATGTTCAATCAAAGCAAGGAAAAGGTGGTCGTGGTGGAGGTAATAAAGGTGGACATGGTGGAGGTACAAGTGATAAAAGTGGAAAAGGTCCAAGTGATAAAAGTGGCAAAGGTCCAAGTGGTAGAGGTGGATGTGGTGGAGGTAAAAAATCTCCAGTTCAAGGTGGCCGTGGTCGAGGTAAAAAAGCTAAAGTTGTAAAATAGGTTGTGGAAGAGGAGAAAGAGGACGAGGATTCGGATGAGGCATCGCGATCGGGTTCGAAGTCTGGATCGGGCGATGAATCCAGTGAATAACTAATGGAGATGTGGTGGCTTTTTAGTATTTTGCTTAATGGATTTTTTATCATCTAAGACTTTGTCTATTCAGTGTTTTCGTTGTTTGGTTATGGACTTGGACGTATGAATTTTTATAACTTTGCATGTATGAATGAATGTTAGTATTTCATTTTGTCTAGATATAAGTACAATGATAAAAAAAAATCAAAAAAATGGAAATTATTGAGCACTTACAAAATAGGTCGTTTCTTCACAATGACTAACAGTAAATGCCTATAATTGTAATCTAAAAACAGACCTCCTGTCATCGACTGGGTTTCCCAACCGTAAGAGTTGTTACACGGTTTGGAATCCTAATCGTAATGGTCTCTGATTTTTTAAAAAGAAAATGGCACATAGCCTCGGCTAGAAATTCCTGGTCGTAAAAGAGAAAACAGATAGGTAAACCAATCGTGTCTTGTTTACGGTTGGGAAGGACCTAGCCGTGTATTTCACCGATAACCAAAAAAGAAAAATGAATCCATGTTACGGCTAGATATCTAGGCCGTATATCTGTTACACGGTTAGGACCAAACCATAAAACTGACATAAAGTAAAAACTCAGTTTTACGGCCTGGATTCCTAGCCGTAAATCTGACATACCCCAAAACCTACAGGATTATACTTCCTTACGGCTTGGTCGACATACCAATTTACTAGCCGTAAATACAAAAATTTCCTTTTGTACCACATCCTACCGGCTACTTTTTGAATTTTGAAAAATAGATATGTTAGAAGACCGATTTATAGAAGGTTCTAGCTGTTCAACCACTTATCTATACTTGAATTAACTCTACGTCTATCAAACCAGCCATTCCAAATCACAATCACACCTTCTACATCAATAATCTCCATCAAAACCCCTACAAATGCAATGTACTCAAAGGATAAACCCAACTTATTTTGGATGAAGACTTGTCTATTTGCAAAAAAATTGTACTTTATATGCTAAGGAAAGGTGGTTTAACCATCCAATCACATTGGAGTAAGATTTTAGAAAAAAACTTTTAGTGAAACAGGTTACACTAATAAACGTGATGGACTTGAATTGTATCTTCGATTTTCAGACATATGCAAAAAATTGGAAAAAAAATTATACGACTTTACTTCGTTTTGCCAACATCTCTTGCAATTGAGATGTATTGGTGAAAAACTCTGCAAGAGCATGCAATTCTGTTTTAAATTGAACACAAAATTGTGTCGATATCTCAATACACTTATCTTTCTTCAAAATAATTTCTCTTTCCATTTTACTAAGTCAATCTCTCTTTTTGATATTTTTCTTCAGTTTCTTAGCTTCAAGTGATGGTGCATACTTATTCAAAAAGAAATCTTTCAGATCATGCACCTTAGCAAGAGAAGACATCATATCATGATTCATAGTTCGGACAGGAATAACAAGTGAATCCTTTACAAATCCCGAGAAAGATATTTTGGAGATATAATATTACCAAAAATATAATATTCCGACAAAAAATATATTTCAAGATATATTTTCAATTACTAGATTCTATTCTCATAATCTACACAATATGTGCGTTATTTTTGCCTTCTCACACACAACTGGCACACTAAGGTGAGGATGCAATCTAATACCAAATAGGTGGTATTAGTATGAGATTCTCTCTCATTACGGGTCTTAGAATATGCAGAATATTCTTGATCTAGTGAAGTATGATCCTAAGATCTTCTTTTGTTACCTTGATACATCGAAGTTTTCAGACATTATTAAGATGATATCGATTACTTTGATGATTCTTGGAATTACGCAAAGATATCTTAGCAATTCTTGGATTCATGACAGTTGTGCACTTTGTCATATTTTCCATTGTACCATTAGTAGGATTTTTAACATCGTAAGATGTATCTATTTTCAAAGTAGTGAAATAGCTTATGGAACAAGACGGGATTAAATTAACAATTAGTGCAATATTAGCAGTTTCGTCTTCTTCATAGTTGTATGAATATGAGGTCTCATCAAGAGTTACAGCTAATGCCTTACTTCCAGTGTATTTCCTTAGATTATGGCAGTCTTTAGCCAAATGACCAAAACCTTTACATGTGAAATACTGAGGCTGATATTCATCATCTTTCTCTTGATCCTTTTTGTTCTTTGCCAGAAGTCGATCATGAGGACGAGAAGGATGATGATTATCCATTACGAATCTCTTATGCCTTTTCTTTAAGAGATCTTGAAACTGTCCGATGATCAATGACATTGTTTGTTCAATATCATCATATGAGTTTTATCCAATCAATGCATTTGAATGATCTACCAATCTATCCTTTTCAATTGGAATTTTTTCAGCTTTAGAAGCTATTCCCTTGGCCAGATTAAATTATGATTCGTGATCAAAGATCTTTAACTTTCCAACAAGTGTGCTTCGTGAAAAAGTTGAAATATCATCTTTATCTAGATGTTAACAATCTGAGAATTTTCCACACCATATCTTTTTTCAGAAATAGTCTTTAGAAATAAGCATTGCCAATATCAGAGAGCTTAACATGAAACTCTTCAAAAGTATCGTTATCATCCATATGAAGGTTTTCCGAATCAGGAGTGAGGGTTTGAAGCCTAGTTTCGATGTATTACCTTCGAATACAGTCTGAAGATTATCCCAAGCTTTCTTGGAAGTTTGACACATAGAGATGTGATGTTGCAGATCCCGGCTTACGGCATGTATGATAGCATTCAAACCATCTGAATTATGTTGTGCAAAAGTCTTTGTATTCACTTGTATAATCAACTAAGTGATTATACTCAGTTTCCGATCCATCTGTTTTCGAACGACTATATCTATGAACGAGTAATAACAAAGTATTAAAATCGTTTGATTGAAGAAAATATTTCATTGCAGATTTCCACCACAGATAGTTAGTTCCGTCAAATCTTGGCGGTACGTTAACTGAAATCGATTCATGTGAATTCGAATTCATTTCTTATAGGTTGGATCGTACCAAACACAAATTGTTAGATCTTTTCGTGTTTGCCCGCTCTAATACCAATTGAAACTACGAGGGTACCAAAATACACCACGCTTTTTCATTTCAATCTATAAGTTTGATACCAAGTGCGATCGTCTATGGACAAAGTCGAGACAATACAACAACAAGGTATTCACTTGACAATAGTTATGGTACAAAACCGATTGACATTAGGATCAATGTCAAGTGATTAAGATTTAACATACTAGTGTATTTACTTTTAATTATAATAAAACAATTATAATTGTGGAAAGTAAAAGTAAATCATAAAACAAGATTTTGTTAACGAGGAAACCGCAAATGCAAAAGAACCTGGGACCTAGTCCAGTTTTGAATACTCTCAGAATTAAGCCGCTATACAAAGAACAAATCCAACTTCGTATAGTTGAGACTAAGTAATCTACCCATAATTACTTAGTTCCCTTTGTATCCATGCGTCTAAGACCGTCTGGTCATGCACGTGAATCCCAAGACAAAAATCACTATCTTGAGTTGCTTTACCGATGTAAATTCTGAAGCACTCAACTCCTTTTGATCGTCTTCCAAACAGTAAAGGAACAAAGTTGTTTGGTAACTACTCCAAAAATCTTTTGATAAAAAGATTTGTTGGGTTTTGACAAAGGCTCTTCCGTTTAAACTAGTAAACTTCTTTGTCGGGTAAGATCAATCCAAATCAATAACTTAAATGATTGACAACTATCAGATTCGGATATTAAAGAATAACACCAAATGATAGTTGCCGATCTAAACGACTATATGACCAAATCTATCAAAGAAAAATAGGATCTAAGTCGGATCCCAGACGATCAAGATGTGTGCACAAACCACGAAATACGAAAATCAATAAGAAAATTTTTATTGTCTTCAAATCTTCGATTGCCTTCTTATGAACCTACACACCACAAAGTTGAATCCACTTATGATCGACCACACACATAAAGGAGTTTGTTAACAATGTATGATCACAAGTTGTTTTTAGATCTAAAAACAATTCTAAAGATCTCGTCAATACTATGATCTAGTTTGAGTGACCCTTATTTCAGAAGAGAAGGCCCTCAAGAATAATCAAACTAGGTGCAATCAAAGTTTCAATAATTGTTAGACAATCAAATCAATAATCGAAAATTAAACAGCAAGACAATTTTCTGGTTTCCCACCTACGGTACTTGTAGAGCTTCTTGATCCCACAAAAGTCTTTAAACAAGCGGTCGTAAGAGATTAGGGTACTTTCCTCTCCGGATAGACGGCTCCACCAGAAACAACACGAATAAAGTTTTCTTGTCTCTTAGGATGGTTTGCAAAAAATGCAAAATCAACTATTTATAGACTAATGTTGTTTGGACTGAAAAGACGAGGGTACCCAAATACACCACAATCTTTTAAATATCCACCGATACCAAGTGTGATCGTCTATGGACAAAGTCGAGATAATATGACAACTATGGTATTCACTTTGTGTGATCGTCTATGGATATGGAATCGAGACAATATGACAACAAAGTGATCACTTGATAATAGGTACGGTATTAAACCGAAATTCTATAGGATCAATATCAAGTGACTAGGTTAACGTACGTGCGTTATTTACTTAATTATAATAAAAATTATATGTGGAAAACAAAGTAAATGACACAACAAGATTTTTTTAACGAGGAAACCGCAAATGCAGAAAAACCCCGGGACATAGTCCAGTTTTGAATACTCACATAATTAAAACGCTATACAATATCTAATACTCCCTCCGTTCCATTTTACTTGCTTTTTTAGGGCTTCTTTGGTGTTCCAAATTAGATGATAGTTTTAGTTTTTTTCCCCAATTTTCACTAATCTACCCTTGCTTTGGAATCACACCAGAGAATTAATTCTCATGGTAATCAACACAAAAACAATTACTCTAACTTTTAAATATACCCCATGGAGGATATATACTCAATCTTGTACATCCCAAGTACACTACTATGGGATTGATAAGTTTCCCTATATTCTAGAAACGCAAAACTAGGTTATTAAACTTTTAAGTAGGAATTAATATGGGTATTATTGGAAAGATTTTACTCTCTCTGATATTTCTTAATATCCGTGAAAAACTCTACAACGTCAAGTAATCGGAACGGAGGGAGTACTAATTTAGTATAGTTGAGACTGAAAAAGTGGGGGTACAACAACCTCACCCAATATTTCGCTTAGCAATCTGTATGGACTAACTCCGATATACTTTCAAGAGAATCAACTAGACAGTCAAACTCAATCTTAAGAAAAGTATATCAAAGAGTTATATCTCAATTTCTCGATTCAATACTTACTCAAGCAAATAGCAATCTACGAGTCTAATTGAATAAAAGAGAAATTAACTTGAACGGTACCAAAGACCAATGTTCAAGGATCAATCAATTTCAATCAAAAACCAAAGGTTGGATTTACCAATTGATCGATTCAACGCACAACCTGTGATATTTCAATCATATAACAAAATATAACGCGGAAAAGAAATAACACAGACACCAGAAGTTTTTTTAAAGAGGAAACCGCAAATGTAAAAAAACCTCAGGACCTAGTCCAGATTGAACACACACTGTATTAAGCCGCTACAAACACTAGCCTACTAGAAACTAACTTCGGTCTGGACTGTAGTTGAACCCCAATCAATCTCATACTGATCCAAGGTACAATTGCGCTCCTTACGACTCCGACCCCAGCAGGATACTACGCACTTGATTCCCTTAGTTGATCTCACCCACAACTAAGAGTTGCTACGACCCAAAGTCGAAGACTTTAATAAACAAATTTGTATCACACAGAAAAGTCTACGGTAACAGATAAATTTGTCTCCCACAGAAATACCTACGAGTTTTGTTCCGTCTTTTGATAAATCAAGGTGAATAGGAACCAATTGATATACCAGACTTATATTCCCGAAGAACAGCCTAGAAATATCAATCACCTCGCAATAATCTTAATCGACTAGCGAAACAAGATATTGTGGAATCACAAACGATGAGACGAAGATGTTTGTGACTACTTTTCTATCTTACCTATCGGAGAAATTAATCTCAAGCCAATCTAACGATTGCACTCAATCACGATAGAAACAACAAGATCAGATCACACAACTACAAAGAAAATAGTTGGGTCTGGCTTCACAATCCCAATGAAGTCTTCAAGTCGTTAACCTAAAGGGTCTCGGTAGAACCCTAAGGTTAAAGGAGTCGACTCTAGCTTATACAACTAGTATCACAAAGGAGGTGTGGGGATTAGGTTTCCCATTTGTTATAGTTATCGTAGTTGTTATAGTTTCCTTCATTTGAACAAATATCCTTCATTTTAAGGAAACTCCTCGGTTTCATGGTGTTTCCTCCGTATCAAGGAAATAATAAATAATTGGGAAAGGTGTCATGGGACCGGGTCTAGCCGGCCGGCTATGCCCTAGTTGTGGCCGGTCCCACACCTCATGATTCCTTATTATTTTATTATTATTTTCCTTCATCCCATGAAATTCCTTGATTTCATGATATTTCCTTGACATCAAGGAAAAGATATAAAATTAGGGAAATCTCACGGGACAGGACCCTAGCCGGTCGACCATGCCCTAGTCGTGGCCGGTCCCACACGCCCCTTATTTTATTATTATTAATTATTATTGTTTCCTTCATCTCATGGAAACTCCTTCACTTTAAGGAAAACTCGTTTATTTCAACAAACTCCTTGATTTCATGATATTTCCCTAAAATCATGAAAATAATATAAAGTTAGGAAAAATGTCATGGGACCGGGCTTCTTGGCCAGCCGGCCATGCCCTAGCCATAGTCGGTCCCACACTTCATGATTCCTTATTTTATTATTATTATTATTATTATTTCCTTCATCTTATGAAGTTTCTTCAGTTTGAGCAAAAACCTTGATTTCTTCATATTTTCTCAAAATGTTGCTCAAACGCGTATTAAAAAATATCTAAATTCTCAGGACTGAGACACGAACACTTTGGTGACATGAGCATATTACCTTGACCGACCAAGGTTGGCTCTTTGGCTTTCAAGAGGCCGGTCCCACATACTTCCATCATTTGACCTAATTTGTTCACATTAGGTTCAAACTCTTCCAAACAATTTGGGAACTTTATAAAGCGATCGTCAGTCGGTCCCATGACCAACCAAGGACGGTTTCCTGACCCCCTGCTCAGTACCTCATCTATTCATAATTAGTTTTTATCACCTAAGCTCAGACGAACATTATTTTAATAAAATGATTAAACCAACATTTAATCATCCTTTCACCAACTGGTCTTCAAGAGACTTTGGTATTTGCTCACTCGAGCATCTGGGCACTACATGGTCGATCCATTATCCCATGTAGTTGGTCCCTCCTTCACTGGATGATTTTCAATAAATCATCAATTGATCAGCAATTGATCGAAATTAGGGTTTTCGAATCCAAGGTTCATAATTCCAGATTCAAACGTTAATAATTTTTACGTTGACCCCGTGATCAACATTTTAATTAATTATACTCGGTTCAGTGGCTAGTATTTAAAATAATATTTTATTTGGTCCTGCTACCAATAATTTATCAAACGAGCAACATTTGCTCAGACTAAGGAATATTGGTTCACTATCAATATTCAACAATTCATCGAATGAGCAATATTTGCTCACCTTAACTATCAACATTTACTCGAGAATTATACTTCTGTCTCAACGGACACGTTAAATTCATGAGTCTTAGAACATTTGCAAATCACGTTCGACTCAGCAATACAAGGACTCATCGTCCCATAAAGTCAGCAACTGACTAACTAAATACACGTCTGCCTTACATACTCCACAATCACGAGACATCAATCGTGTCACATGGGGGATATTAACTAGGGTTTTGGTATGGCGGTCTATGGAACGTGTGTTCATACACACGATGAGAATGTGAGCAAGTCGTGCAATCAGTTGGAGGAGTTAGAAAAGTAGTGGATGGAAAATCAACCAAGTCTCCGCACGATGAGCAACTGGTTTTAACACGATTTCCACTTCCCCACTCTTTGACTCCAGCAACTGTCACACTTCATGGGATCAAGGTATTTACAATTACAGCAATATAAATAAGTCTCTGAAACATGATTGAAAAACAAGACAATCTTTCGTCAAACAGACAACAAGAGATTAACAACTCGACGTCTGAGCAATTACTCTCAACATAGCAAATTCAATCAATCAGAACTTATCTTATTTCTTCACGTAGAATACACAACACGCCTACAATCTTCGATCACCGTTGATCTCACACATTTCTCAGCTTTCCTCCTACAGATCGACCCATCCTCTCTTGTGATCGAATTGACTCTGGAACGACCATTGTCTTGGTTTAGGCCGGAGTCCTACAGATTGATCTCTCGAATTCAAAGCACTCCCTTTTTGTAGTGCATCTGTGTGAGGTTTGACAATTCACTCGGTTCAAGGAGTTTTCTCCGCACGGTCGTCTCCTCAATTCCTTAAAAACCAACAACTCGTTTTGCCCCATCTACAGATTGGCGACCACAGTGGGAGATCATTCTCTCGGTTGCAATCTCAATTCTCACAAAGATGGCTAGTCTTAGGTCTGGGTTAGTTACTAATTCGGGTTGAACACCCGACCCTCATATCGCAAGCTCTAGTGGTACCGCCAATACCACTCCTCCGGCGCAACCTGCCACTACCACTCCTCCGGTGCAACCTGTCACTACTATTCCTCTAAACACTGGTGCTCCGGTGGTCACCCCTGCAAGTGACGGCACTGGCGCCATCAACAATCCACTCTTCGGTCGGTCTCTTGAAGAAATTAGAGAAAATCTGCCTACCATAGGTGATCTCATGAAGGTGCAAGAGACTTTTGCCAAGAATCAGACTGACATGGCTGCCACCCAGAAAGAATTATGCAATTATCTCAAGACTCTTACAGACAAGATGTCGTACAAAACTCAGGAGAAAGGAAAAGATAAAGAAACGTCTTCAGACGCTGATACCGAAGTCACTCCAATCTATGTAGTAGATGATGAGGAAGTTCCTAAGGCTGCATACAATCCACCAGCGAAAGAACCATCCAGTTTCATCACTCGTGAAGACCTAGAACGCCTTTTGGAGGATCGTGGAAAAGACAAGACGCCCTCTGTCCACCGTCACCAACCTCCCTACCCTGCTGCTACGCAAAGGATTCCTCTGCCAAAAGGTTATACCTATCCAACATTCACCCTTTATGATGAAACAGGCAATGCTCGAGAACACGTTTCTCGATTTCTGGAAGCATTGGGTGAACATGAGCACAACCATGTTATCCGTCTGAAGGAATTTTAAAAGTATCTGAAAGGCAGGGCATATACCTGGTACAACAACATCGCACCAGGAAGTATCAAAAGTTAGGGATAAATGGTTAATGCTTTCTTTAGAAAGTATTTCTTTGTTTCAGAGCAAATCACCCTCTCTGATCTTGGAAGGATGTTTCAAAGAAGCAATGAACATCCTAATGATTATGTGAAAAGGTTCAGAGTTCAAGCTTTGGAATGTCATGATCCAAATGTCACCGAACAACAACTCGTGGACTTGTGCATCAATGGAATGATTCCAGTCTACAGGGCTTTATTGGAAAATCTCAGGTTCCAGACTTTCTCAGAACTTCATGAAGCGGCTAAGAGATCAGCAACTACTGCACCTACTTTATTGAAGAAAGCTAAGACTACAAAGGCTGAAGAACCACGAGAAACTCGAGGTAGTAGACATTTAATCAACAAACAATACAACCTCCAACCTTCCACGAATGTTGTTACAGAAGGGAGCAAATGAAAAGCCGAGCCGCAACGCAAGCATACTTCTCCGACCCCTTCGAAAGCACAAAGGAAGGATAGTCAAACTCGAGATACACAAGCTCCTACCCAACACGCAGCAGCTGGTCAAGAAGTACCTGATTTCCCTTTTCCCATCGAAGAGGTGATTGAATTATTAGATGTCTGGGTTCAAGACGATGCCATCAAGTTACCATATGTCAAGAAAGAACCAACTGAAGAAGACATGGAAAATCCTTGTTAATGTCGCTTTCATAGATTTGTCAATCATCCCACACAGGACTGTAGAATCTTAAAGCGCATATTCCAAGAAAAAGTCGAATCAGGAGAACTTAACTTGGGGACTATAAGAGTGCACAGATACCCTCTCCCGGTCAGAACCTTCACTTTTTCTGAACCACCCGTCAAGGAAGCAGTTAAATCCTTAATCGAGCATGTATGCGAATTGCTGTACTTATCAAAGGCTCAAAGGAAAGACATGTTTGCCGCATTGAACCACATCGTGTCAGGGAAGTGTTTATTGATTCAGGAGACACTTCCTGAGTCTTCAGCAGCAGACAAAGAAATGTACGACTGGGGCCTTCTCACCATAGTCCATATCAAAGGAAACGAGCATTGATAGATGTTGGCACTGCTGTCAATGTTATCCCTCTGAAAACTCTCAGAGCCACTGGTATCACACGACAAGAAGCCATTCATGCTCCAGTATCAATCATGGATCATGAAGGGACGCCCAGAGATGCTTATGGCCACATTATTCTCAAGGTGAACGTAAACTCAACCTGGACAGAAACCAAAATTTACATAATCCGAGAAGATCCAGGATATGATATGATCCTTGGGCGTACGTGGATTCATGCTGGAAAGGTAACTCCAACACCTTCAATTGCACATTTCTCTGTTGAGGAATCCTCTGATTCGGAAGAAGAAAAAGAGGATACTCCATCATTTGAGCATCTGAAGGAAGTAAAAGCCTTGACAGAGCTGACATAAAAGCCTGAAAAAAATGCAAATACTTTCATCCAAAGGTTTCGCACTCATCCAAGTCTCATTCCTCCTCATGTGTCCATATTGTCAGTTTTCAAACATGCTGCTTTGGTTCGAGGGCTTTACTCCACCAACAACTTAGCTATTGCAAAATGCTATGAATGGATAACCTCGCCTCAGCAATATTTCACCAAGTGGTTGGACACAGAACCTCTCCGAATCGAGCACCTCACTAATACAATCATTGCTGAAATAATGGCTGAACAAGATAAGCAGTATCCTAGATACTTGCCCCTCCGCGAATGTCCATATGTACCGCAAAATTGGAAGGCTTAAACAACATGGAATTCCATTGCACGAATAATTCCAAACCAACAGAAGATATTCAGGGCGCGGACAATCAAGTCTAACAAGTTCCAGGAAGGAGATTTAGTTCTCAAAGCAACTAAGCGTAACCTTCATTCTGCAAAGAACTCTAACTGGGAAGGACCCTTTATGATCTCTAAGTCTGTTGCTGGTGGATACTACAAATTAATCAACATGGACAACAAGGAGAATGTGGCCGTAATACACGAGAATTGGCTCAAGGCCTTTGACGCCTAAGGTTGAACGTTAGAGGTACTGGGTGTTCAAGGCACGAACGCCCAAAATATTTGGCATTTAGGATTTTCTTTCATTGTATTTCAATTCCTCCAAAATGTTTGCAATACTTGCATTCATTAATTTGAATTCATCAATTTATCAAAATTCAGTTTACTTAAAGAAAATCTCTATCAAATCTAAAGAAAATCCTCAATCATCTACTTATCCAAAACCAATCAAAACCAAAAATAAAACCTCACATCTCTTAGAAGTTCAGAAGTTCAAGAGATTATGGAAAAAGATCAAAGAAAATCAGCAAAGAAATATTTTTGCTCCTCTGCATCCTTCAAGACTTGTAAAGCTGCCTTTTCCATGTTCATCTCTTCGGTCAGCCTAGCAATCTTGTCTTCCTTCTCCATCACAACATCATTGGGAAAGGGTATGTTATTCTCGCAAGAGTCCTTAATAGCATTCATCTTCTTACGAAGCCACTTCACGTTGAAGCCAAGTCTCTCAGAATTCTCCAAATTGAACTCCCAATCAAAGAGTACATCTGGAGTAACAGTATTTCTAGCTCTGGTGCATATATCATTTATAACACGCAAGATAACACCTACTTGCATCGTTAAAGAATAAGCACGATTGGGGTCTCTGTTAAGGATGATGTGACCAAACTTCTTCCATATCTTCTCGTGCAAGCCTACATATCCAATAGGAACATTGAATCCGCCGACTAGTTCGTGATATTGGAGTGATGCACCAAATGGAGGATCAAAAGCAACCCCTGCACTTGGATATTCATGCAATACAATACGATTTTCAATTACTGGAGCAACTTCCACGGTCATGGCAACAGTTTCTTCAGTTTCTTATACCCGTGGTTTGGTTTCTCGCGTCACTGAAGTAACAACAATTGAAGTCTCGATCTCTTTAACGACGACTCCCTCATGACTTTGAAGTGCAGATATGGTCGTTTCTTCATCAATAACCCCAGGGTTGCTCGAGTCATCATTATTGGTTCCTTCATTCTCAACTTCAGTATTTGGCACCTAAATACGAAGATTACATGAGATTAGAGCCATCCAAGCATGAAACCAAAGGAAGTCGTAAAATCTAGCATGTAAGTGAAGTAGTATCATTTAAGTTATTTATTATACATGTAAAACATAATCAAATAGCGTGAAAGTTATAAAAAAAAAAACACGTTTTACGACAAGCCCGTCTGAAGAGATTTTACACTTCTCTGCATGAGACAATGAACTGGGAGCAATTGGTTAAGAATCTAAGGTTGAGTTATATACTATTCTCTTCGTATATATGTTATATACAACATATCAAAATGTCATAGCAATTGGATAAGCGAGTAAAGACATGTGGCCAAACTATTGGACTACATGACAGCTGAAAATTTTCTGGAAGTCTCCTGGAAGTTTACTGTTTCGTCGATTTCGACCTCTAAACATGCTCAAAACTCAGAAAGCTTCTTCGAAAAAGCTTGGAAATTTCCTGGGCATAAGAAAACTGGGGTAGACCATAAAAATCTGACATCGCACGAAGATTCTACAACGTTTTTGCTAAAGGGCTGAATTCTGGAACTTCTGGTGACGTATTTCGGCAAAACTTTTCATATATTCATATGGGTTCTTATTCATTCATTCACGGATTGAAAAATTTATGCTTCTATACATATAATATGAGATAAATACTTACTTGAGTGGTCTCTGAAGCGTTCAAAGAACCGGAATTGCTCGTGTCAACATTGGGAGCATCATTGTTTTCATTCGGTTTTGAGTTCTGGGAACTTTCTTCATCGTCATCCTTCGAAGACGAACGAGCATCATCAGCACTCTCCACTTCCATGGAGACATCCTCCTGAATACATCCATGAAAATTAGAATCTTATTCTCAAAGATTGTAACTAAATATACGAAGAGATACTTACATCGACTTCTTCTTCAGCACTTGGTTCAGAGATTGTTCGCCCAGCAGAAAATTGAAGGCCATCGATACTTGATGGGGTAAAGTTCTGTAACAAAGCAACAAACATTGTTTTTGTGATCCTAATTATACGGATAAGAAGAAGTCATGGTGAAAGAAATATCGACAACTCACCAAAGAAATCACTGGGGACTTTATAGTGTTAGGCAACATCTTATAATTCTTGCTCCTACCTTATCCACCGTGAACAATGGCTTCTATTTCCGTAAAGTTCACATCAATGCGAGGTCTCACGATACGACCATCCTGTAGAAATTGATGAGATGATTAATATACAATTATCATGCTCTTATGAGGATTATAAGAAGGATACATACTTGTGGACACCCTGGAGATGTCTTTCGTTTATCGCCTGATAAATATTTCAATCTTGGTCGAGCAGAAATCATCTCAACAGAAGGAGGAACTTTCACCAAGGGTTGACCAACCATCACATAATCATGTAGAAGGTTGAATTGTTGATTCCAAAAGTTTATGTAACCAGGAGTCACATACGTAATTCGTTCAGAGCAGGAAAACCAATAATCACTTCCTTCCACATGAGTACAGTCTAAACGGGTCATAAATTGTTCAACTGATGGCTTTCTCCTTCGAAGAGTCGGAACACACTGATCCATGCCCATTTGTCGAGCCACCCTATCGATGTTGTATTCTTCCACTGAAAAATCTCCATATGTTGTTGATACTAAGTGACCAGGAGTGCAACTCAGCATGAAAGATCTCTCACCATCACTTCGATATGCACCAGATTTCAAGGTAACACTTTCCTCAGCATTGAAGGTTGTTAACTGAGAAATGTAAGGAGGAATTGACACCCATGGGCGAAAGTTAAACTCAGACTCCTTGTCTAACACATCAACAAGACGCGGTTTAACTCGAGGCTGTTTTGTAGACCAACGCATAATTCTGGCATTATACTTCTCAGAGAAAACGTGTCGAGCATCAGCATTTGGTCCTTGTAAAATGGTACGAGGAATGGGTGCATAATTCTTGAAATGTTCCCACATCAAAGATTGGAGAAAAATCGTATTGGCATAACATTCAATCTTCATAAAGTTGTTAGAGACGATGGAATCTATAACCAAGGAGTCTAAGTTGGAGTACAAAGAACCCAAGAATAGACTGCCAATTGGAAGTTGCTCACCTTGGGCTATCTTGATAGCAAAAGGAATCACAAACGGATTCAACAAATTTCCACTATCCTCAAATACATCTCTGGACAGCCATAAACATAAGAAAGCAGCAATAGATAATATACCGTCAACTGGATTCTCATGAGCCTCATCTCTTGGACACCAATGTGTTAACCAGTGGGCATAACAGCGCTTACTGGATCCTTTATTAATTTCCTCCATTTTGGTTGTCAGAATATTAGAAATTGTTTTCTCCTTCGCTGAAAGACTTTCAGGAAGATTACCTGTGACTGGAAGATGCAACAAAGCAACTATATCCTCTAAGGTGATAGTAAACTCTCCCCAGCTGCATATGAAAGTATGAGTTAGAATACACCAACGGGCAAGCAGAGCCACTATACCTCTCACATCGTGAAAAATGAACAAGTCTCCAGTTGCTTGAATAGCTCTTGTTATTTGTGCACGATCCAGCATGGCTCGAACACGAGGAAAACCAAGCATATGCCTTGCCCATCCAGAGAATTTTTCCAAAGGTCGTCGAGAAAGCTTAAATTTTATGATTGAAGCAGAAAAATTTCCTCGTTCGAGACAGAATCGAATAGACGCTTTGGGAGTCACCAACTTCTTCTGAGTAACATTTCTGGGATTTATCAGAAGACAAAACGCTGGAGTCCTTAGACGTTTTTCAGGCCTATGTTGAGCCACGAAGAACTCATTATCTATATTCGGGATATTCTTGATCCCATGAGTTTCTTTTTCCCCTTCTTCTTCAATAGAAATCTCATCCATGCATGTATCATCTTTGGAGGCATCATTAGCTTGGGAATCAGACATCCTTGCGAAGTAGCTGTAGAGTTCACATAACATTCTACTTCAGTATATCATCCATACAAGATGCAAACTTCGACAAGATGATGGAATCATGAAAATGGCAAAATGCTCAACTAGCGTCTACAAAAATGGTAATTCTTAACTCTTACCTTTTATGATTCCACTAACAGTAGTGATTGTAATGCAAGAGTTAACACTTCAAAACTTGCTCGCTTTTTCGAACCCGCAAAAGACGAGCAAAACTCAGATTTTCATAAAATCATGAACACTTCCACCATGCGAACATTAACCATCGAATTATGAAAACTAAATAATATTTCATCATAAGTAATTGTTTACTTTTAAATATTATTCAAAGTCAAGCTTTGATTTTCAAAAAATATATATATTTATATTTATATATAAAAAAACGTGAATTACGCACGTAATTTAAAAAAAATGGCGTGAGCAAAACTCACGTGAATAAAAAATCGTGGATATTCCACGGTTTTATCAAAAAAAAAAAAATTCCTTCGTACAGTCGTCCGTCTTTGAAACGAGGGTTTATTTCGATTTTGTGAAAATTCACACCTTTCAAGATAAAGTTTTGGTTTTCATGAAAGCTCATAAACAAAATTTATCACTAGATGCAGGTCTATGTATAAAAAATCTCTCCTAAGTTAGGGATTATTACTAGTTTCTTAAACTAACGATCGAACGAACATACGTTTTCTAAAAATAAGGGTTCTACAAAACTCACACTCATATATGCACATGTATATAACTTTAACATGAACAAAGCATGAACAACTCATGAAACTTCTGAAAAAAATATATTTACGTACCTGTCGGTGCCGGCCGAAAATTGGCCGGACGGTGACCAGACGGCCGGCGACGGTGATTTCCGACGAATTTTTCCTGCTTTCCTCTGTTGCTGACGTGAAGGAAGGAAGAAGATGAAGGTGGTGGTCGGTCGTGGAGGTGAAATAAAAAAAAGAAAGATAAATCCTTTTATATCAAAT
This sequence comes from Papaver armeniacum, assembly GCA_023531295.1. NCBI lineage: Eukaryota > Viridiplantae > Streptophyta > Magnoliopsida > Ranunculales > Papaveraceae > Papaver > Papaver armeniacum. Next base: position 18,320 of record JAJJWW010009579.1, on the reverse strand, counting down.
TTTTTTTGCAAAACCTAATTTCACAAGGATTTCCTTTTTGGGCCCGGACCCGTGAATCCTAAACCGACCAAGGTTCCATCACCAAATCAGCGGTGCTACACCACTTTATGCTCGTTAGATGACGCTCTATCATTCCACTGGGATCTTCGTTCAAGCCATGGTTTGCTCGCGCAATCGAAAATCCGGTAACATCTTATCTTACGACTAAGTTCAATTACTTATTCCGTTTATAACTAGAAAATCACCATCTAGTGCTGACTGAGGAACATGATTGTCCCTCACTAAGCAGGGGACTTAATGTAGATGGTGGATTTTCGGCGAAGGCTAAAATCATAAAACCATAATTGTACATACTCCTGATCCAGCAATCAGATGAGTATTGAGGCTCATGTCTCTCATCGAAGCATGAAAGCTCATGCCGCAAGAACCTCTAACTGAGAATATTGTCTCTCAGAGTGTATGTGGATGTGCAGTCTCTCAACTGAGGCAACGGCATATCTCATGGGTAATGAGCAATTTCAGTAATTACTTCTATATAGAATCGAACGATTGGACGACTCCTAGACAGCTTGCCTGCTAGTGTAGAGAAATAACGTCTTCAGGATGTAACAATGTTTTCCATGACTATATAAAAGAAATATGACGCTTCAACAAGCTCATATCGCTCAATTCTGAATAATTATTGCTCCTAGACGATCGTACTAGTATAGAGCCAATCCAATATTCAATATCCAAAGCCCATTTTCCAGTAGCACGTACCAGGTTGGGCAGAGATAAACCGCATAACGATCTTATCTCCAAGATATGGTTAAGTTTCTACACCGGCACACCTGCCTGGGCAACATAGCATGCCCACTTTATCCCTGCCCAGAGCAAGCAGGGCTACGGGGAGGAGTCCCCCCTTTCACGATCCTGCTACCTTGCATAGCCACAGGAGAGAGTTCCTCCTTTCACATATACTAGGATGGTTTCACATGTTCACTGTTATAAGGGACAATAGTCGATAACTTTTCGACGGCTAAGCACAGGGGACCAAACTATTTTTCCCTCGGATGACCGAGGAAAAAGCTGAAGAGATAGTCGGGCTTGTTGTCGTCGCGTTAAACGGGGGCCAACCAGCACCAAAGTCCAAACACCACTCATACGCCAACACGTATTGTCCTTAAAGGAACGACCGTCACAGGAAGAACTAGCAACTCATGTCAGTGGTGACAAGAGGAACACGTATTTAATTATTTCTAAATCATTAGATTCATTAACTGAATCCCTGGAAAATATTCTACATTATTCATAATATTTCGTTACTTCAATTCATGGGTTTTCCCAGCAGAATTCCATGGGTTAGTAATAAATATTCAACGTGCGGGCATCTGAGCCACTATCGAGTAAGCCCCGACCAAAATGGTGCAAGTGTACTCAGCAATAATGCACTAACGAGCACCTGAATGCACGAACGAGCATTCCAAAATACGAAGGAACGATGAACCTATGCAAAATAGGAAGAAAAATAATAATAAAAAAATATTAGCTAAGGCGCTAGGGGACATGGCTGACCGACCGACCGGCCAGTCATGTCATGGCCAGTCCCACACCTAATTCTCTATTTTATTATATTTTTATTATTTTTCCTTGATCTCATGAAAATCCCTTCATTTGAACAAATATCCTTCATTTTAAGGAAACTCATCAGTTTCATGGTGTTTCCTCCGTATCAAGGAAATAATAAATAATTGGGAAAGGTGGCATGGGACCGGGTCTACTAGCCGGCCGGCTATGCCCTAGTTGTGGCCGGTCCCACACCTCATGATTCCTTATTATTTTATTATTATTTTCCTTCATCCCATGAAATTCGTTGATTTTATGATATTTCCTTCACATCAAGGAAAAGATATAAAATTAGGGAAAGCTCATGGGATCGGGCCCTAGCCGGCCGACTATTCCCTAGTCGTGGCCGGTCCCACATGCCCCTTATTTTATTATTATTAATTATTATTATTTCCTTCATCTCATGGAAACTCCTTCACTTTAAGGAAAACTCTTTTATTTCAACAAACTCCTTGATTTTCATGATATTTCCCTAAAATCATGAAAATAATATAAAATTAGGAAAAGTGTCATGGGACCGGGCTTCTTGGCCGGCCGGACATGCCCTAGCCATAGCCGGTCCCACACTTCATGATTCCTTATATTATTATTATTATTTCCTTCATATTTCCTTCATCATCTTATGAAGTTTCCTCAGTTTGAGCAAAAACCTTGATTTCTTCATATTTTCTCAAAATGTTGCTCAAACGCGCATCAGAAAATATCAAAATTCTCAGAACTGAGACACGAACACTTTGGTGACATGAGCATATTACCTTCACCGACCAAGGTTGGCTCTTTGTCTTGCAAGAGGCCGGTCCCATATACTTCCATCATTTGACCTAATTTGTTCACATTAGGTTCAAACTATTCCAAACAATTTTGGAATTTTATAAAACGATCGTCAGTCGATCCCATGACCAACCAGGGCCGGTTTCATGACCCCCTGGTCGGTCCCTCATCTCTTCATAATTAGGTTTTATCACCTAAGCTCAGACGAACATTATTTTAATAAAATGATTAAACCAGCATTTAATCATCCTTTCACCAAATGGTCTGTAAGAGACTTTGGTATTTGCTCACTCGAGCATCTGGGAGCTACATGATCGATCCATTATCCCATGTATCCGGTCCCTCCTTCACTGTTTGATTTTCAATAAATCATCAATTGATCAGTAATTGATCGAAATTAGGGTTTTCGAATCCAAGGTTCATAATTCCAGATTCAAACGCTAATAATTTTTACGTTGATCTTGTGATTAACATTTTAATTAATTATACTCGGTTCAGTTGCCGGTATTTTAAATTAATAATTTATTTGGTCCTGCTACCAATAATTCATCAGATGAGCAATATTTGCTCAGACTAAGGAATATTGGTTCAACTATCAATATTCAACAATTCATCGAATGAGCAATAGTTGCTCAACTTAACTATCAACATTTACTCGAGAATTATACTTCTGTCTCAACAGACACGTTCAATTCATGAGTCTTAGAACATTTGCAAATCACGTTCGACTCAGCAATACAAGGACTCATCGTCCCATAAAGTCAGCAACTGACTAACTAAATACACGTATGCCTTGCACACTCCACATTCTCGAGACATCAATCGTGTCACATGGGGGATATTAACTAGGGTTTTGGTCTGGCGGTCTACGGCATGTGTGTTCATACACATAATGAGAATGTGAGCAAGTCGTGCAATCAGTTGGAGGAGTTAGCAAAGTAGTGGATGGAAAATCAACCAAGTCTCCGCACGATGAGCAACTGGTTTTAACACGATTTCCACTTCCCCACTCTTTGACTCCAGCAACTGTCACACTTCATGGGATCAAGGTATTTACAATTCTAGCAATATAAATAAGTCTATGAATCATGATTAAAAAACAAGACAATCTTTCGTCAAACAGACAACAAGAGATTAACAACTCGACGCTGAGTAATTACTCTCAACAGAGCAAATTCAATCAATCAGAACTTATCTTATTTGTTCAAGCAGAATACACAACACACCTACAATCTTCGATCACCATTGATCTCACGCATTTCTCAGCTTCCCTCCTACAAATTGACCCATCCACTCTTGTGACCGAATTGACTCTGGAATGGCCACTGTCTTGGTTTAGGCCGGAGTCCTACAGATTGATCTCTCGAATTCAAAGCACTCCCTTTTTGTAGTGCATTTGTGTGAGGTTTGACAGTTCGTTCGGTTCAAGGAGTTTCCTCCGCACGGTCGTCTCCTCAATTCCTTAAAAAACAGCAACTCGTTTTGCCCCATCTACATAAGGTGATGTCAAACTCACGCAACAAAACAATCAAGTCTCTCAAAGATAAACACCATTCTAGTTGGATCCCAGCCGATCAAGGTTTGTGCACACTGTTAGAGCATTGTTCGGTTGAACTCACAAGTTTTGCTATCTCAAGACTGTAGACAGATTTAGTTGGCAAAACTATATCTTGATTTGTAGTTTACAATTAGTTAAGTCTCTGACTATGATAAAAATATAATTTAGAAACAGTGCATCACAGAAGTCATCATTGCGTTTGACCGTTTGAAGGCGAAGATCAACCGAAACTTTTGGAGAACTTCATCAACAAAAGGTAAGTGAAGACTGAACCTCCTATATCTCAAGTTATATTCAGTTTTTTTATCATTTGAAACGATGTCGCATAATTAATTAGACTATGCATAAACAAGAATTTTGAGTCAACTTTATCTTGATAATTAATTCTCAAAATATAATGACTAAGCTTAATGAAGATTTGTTCATACTTGATGAATTTCGGTTAAGGACAATTTATTGTTCGGAATCAAAATCATGATTCAAGTTTTATCGTTCGAAAATAGCCTGGAACAATGATATGTATCATTGATGTTATTCGGGAGTGTTTCGAATCGATTTAGAGAAAATATAGAACTACTATAGATTCGGATACAAGACAGTATTACCAGTCTTACAAACTGAGAAAACTGTTATAAGTCTGAACCCGTATTACATGTACTTGTACACGTATAGGAGTGGCTATATATCGACTTACATATTTGTGGTACAAATCATATAAAAAATCTGTTCAACTCGTGAACTAGATCGGTATGCATACTCGTATGCAAACCATTTTGGAACTGTGGTTATGGAACCAGGATTAGTATCCAAACCGATACGCAAATTAATACAGTTATGTGTCCCAAAATCGGTTGTGTACCCAAACCGGTACGCAAACCGTATTAGTTATGAACTCCGGAACCGGTGACAGTCTTAAAGTTTCCAAACTGGTACGCAAAGCTAAAAATTTATGTTAACTCCGGAACTTGGTTTGGTTAAATGTTTACAAACCGGTACACGTATTGTGATTGAACCGACTCACAAACGACATTGGTATTTGTACCTTGTACACCTACTAACCATGTCAATTATATTTTCGAGTGCGATTAAATTAATTCTACGAGATAATTTGTATTTGATTAATTTTATAAATACACTAGACTTATTTGATCACTTGTTTTTGACTCAGAGTTAATGTCTTATGTGTTCATGAAAATGAAGCTTTTACGTTCAAATCGGCTAGTTTTGGCATGTTGAACATAGTCTTTATACACGGTTCGGTTACGGTTTCACCTAACCAAAGTGTATATCTTGTTTATGTAAATTATATTCAAAGATTCATCTAAAGATGGATATTTTTTGCTTGGTTCCAAAGCTATCTTAGCTTAAACCTAAAGCAACATATGCTTTGAATGTCTATAAAATGGGAACTTCAAGCAACTGGGATCCTTGAATACCGACACTATGTTTTGGTGTGTCCTAGTTGTATCTAGAGTCGTCCTCTTCCTAACCCTTTTAGGGTTTAGCGACTACAAAGACTTCATAGGGATTCGTGAATCCGGGTCCAGTTACCTTTCTTTGATAACTCGTGTATCCTTATCTTGATCGATTGTTGAGTTGCTCACTTTATCAAGATGGATACAAATCATCAAAGTTATCTTCATCTCAAACTTTATTGATTCCATAGGTTATATACTTGTGAGGTGAATAATAATCTAAGCTGCACTTCCGGTTGCGTAAGTCTGGATTTTGAGGTTAGCTAGACTTTGTTTATTGCTATCGATTTCTACACCTTTGATCAAAAACAATTTGATTGTAAAAGGAAATCATATATAAGATTAATCTATGGGAGGCGGATTGGTTCAAAGTCTTCAATTGATTTGAAGCAACTCTTAGTTGGTGTGACGTCAGCTAAGGGAACCAATTGCGCGGAGTCCTGCTGAGATTCAAGATGCGTAAGGAGCGTGATTGTACCTTAATCGATGGGACACCTTTTAGGGCTCAACTAAATTCTAGTCCGAAGTTAATTGGTAGTAGGCTAGTATCTGTAGCGGCTTAATACAGTTTGGTGTTCAATCTGAACTAGGTCCCATGGTTTTTCTGCATTTGCAGTTTCCTCGTTACCAAAACTTTTGGTGTCTATGTTATTTATTTTTCCGCATTATATTGTTTATCTTTATAATTGAAATATCACATGTTGTGCTTTGATCAATCATAGTAGAGACATCTGACCTAGTTTGTTGGATACGACTTGATTGATTCTTGGACATTGGTCTTTGGTACCGTCCAAGTAATCTTTTTGTGATTAGGTTCACAGATTTCTTTATGTAAACGTTCTAATCGCAAGAGAGAGATATAACTCTAGATATTATTCCTTGATTGAGTTTGACTCTCGAAGTTGTATTGAATTTGTCCATACAGATTGCCTAAGAAAAAAGTGGTGGTGTATTTTGGTACCCCCGTATTTTCAATTGGTATCAGAAAAGGTAAACACGCTAAGACCTAATAATTCTGTCTTTGAAGTAGTCTGACTATATGGACAGATACGAAATCTCGAAAAACGTATCACTAGTTCAGAGTCATACATACATGATTCAAGAGTTTGGTTCACATGAGAAAACTAGCACATCATCTAAAACTGTAAATAACTGGGAGACACGCCTAGAAGAAAAATTGGATAAACTTTCTGACGAAAGTGATTCTGATATTGTGTTGATAAGGAAGTCTCACAATACATTAAGTTGTTTTACCATCTCTTAAAAGGAAAAAGACCAATATCTTGTCTGACTCCGTTTCTGACTCCTCTCTGTCAAGAAAATAAGAAATTGAAAAAAATCTTAAAGGTTACGATTGTGATTACCATCTAATACAATCCCTTCTTAAATATGGCGAAGAAGAAATACGTTCAAAGAACTCTGAATGTGAAAAACTTCGTAAAAACCTCATTGTTTTTGAAGAAAAACTTGTAAGGAAGGAGGCAATGTTTGACTATCAACATATTATTTTTAAAGACATAGAAAGTCTTTTTCCTCACTCGAGAAAGACAACTTGAGGCTGATCTAACTGCTGCTAATAATAATATCAAGTTGTTGGAATAAAAACTTAAAAAAGTTCAAAGCTAGTTTAAACAAATCATCTTCTTTTCTCGGAGCAAGTAAATATCATCGTGGCACACGAGGATTGAGCTATAAGGGAATAAATGCTCCAAGGATTAGCAAAGAGATAAAATTTGTCAAAGCTAGTGCTTCCTCTCAGCCAAGGGTTTCCACTGATGACAAGAGTGAAATACCTATATCATTAGCTGATGTTCGAAAGAACAAATTTTATCAACCTCCAAAAACAACACACGAGGACCTAGGTAATAACACTTTTCGTAAGTGTTATTATTGCGATAAAAATGGTCACCTACAAAAGGAATGTCGTTTTCGCATAAGGAATAAAAAACTTCATAATGTTCTTATTTGGGAATCACAAGAAGTAATCAACCCAAAATCATATGTTAAGACTATAACTCTTGACATTATGGGTGGTCAACGTCCAACTCTTAGGCAACGGAATCAGTGCTGTGATAAACCAAGATTTTCCTATAGAAGTCCTACAAATCCTTTTCACAATTATAATGATTTTCAGAAGGTTAAGCGTGTAGTGACAAAGGCAAGATCCGATGCTCCCTAGTGGATAAAGTCCAACTTGAATGGTCATCCGATCTCTCTCCGAGATACCTTGAAAAAATTGACGGAAGGAAAAGATTACTGAAGGTTGTTTCAGAAACACATATAACCGCACTATTTTGAACCTCCGCACAAAGGTTGAACATACAATTTCTGAGCTCAGAAAACAGATTTGCAAATTCAAGGATTTCAGGAAGGCAATGAGAAGGCCGAATACATATAAGAATTCTACATCCTCTTCCCTTAAAAATGAAAACTGTCTATTCACTAAAATAGGTACAAAACATGGAGCTTACCAAGTGCGACAGTGGTAATTGTACCTTGTAAACCTATTAACCTCGTCGATTATATTTTCAAGTGCGATTAAATTATTTCTACAAGATAATTTGCATTTGATTAATTCTCTAAATACATTAGACTTGTTTGATCAGATGTTTGTGACTCAGATTTAATGTCTTATGTGTTCATGAAAATGAATATTAAGCTTTTAAGTTCAAATTAAATTGGCTAGTTTCGGCTAACCATGTTGAACATAGTCTTTAAGTATACACGGTTCGGTTATGGTTTCACCTACCAGAGTGTATATCTTGTTTATGTAAATCAGATTCAAAGATTCATCTAATGGTGGATATTGTTTGCTTGGTGCCAAAGCTATCTTAGCTTAAACCTAAAGAAACCTATGCTTTGAATGTCTATAAAAGGGTAACTTCAAGCAACTGGAATATTTGAATCCCAACACTACGTTTTGGTGTGTCTTAGTTGTATCTAGAGTCGTCCTCTTCCTGACCCTTTTAGGGTTTGGCGTCGTGAAGCCAGTTCCGATTATCTTTCCTTGATAACTCGTGTATCCCGATCTTGATCGATTGTTAAGCTACCCACTTGATCAAAATACATATAAATCATCAAAGTTCTCTTCGTCTCAAACTTTGTTGATTTCGGGTTTTATACTTATGAGGTGAATAATAATCTAGGTTGCACTTCGGGTTGTATAAGTCCGGATTTTGAGGTTAGATAGACTTTGTATATTGCTATCGATTTCCACACCTTTGATAAAACTACTTGATTTTAAAAGGAAATCATATATAGGATTAATCCGTGGGAGGAAGATTGGTTCAAAGTCTTTAATTGAGTTGAAGCAACTCTTAGTTGGTGTGACGTCAGCTAAGGGAATCAATTGCACGGAATCGTGTTGGGATTCAAGACGCGTAAGGAGCGCGACAGTACCTTAATAGGTGGGATACCTTTCAGGTATCAAATACATTCCAGTGCGAAGTTAATTGGTAGTATGCTAGTGTCTGTAACGGCTTAATACAGTTTGGTATTCGATCTGGACTAGGTCCCGGGGTTTTTCTGCATTTGCAGTTTCCTCGTTAACAAAACTTCTAGTGTATGTGTTATTTATTTTTCCACATTATATTGTTTATCTTTATAATTAAAATATCACAGGTTGTGCATTGATCAATCATAGTAGAGACATCGACCTAGTTTGTTGGATACAACTTTATTGATTTTTGGACATTGGTCTTTGGTACCGTCCAAGTAATCTCTTTATGATTAGGTTCACAAATTTGTTTTTGTAAACATTCTAATCGCAAGAGAGAGATATACTCTAGATATTATTCCTTGATTGAGTTTAACTCTCGGAGTTGTATTGAATTTGTCCATAAAAATTTCCTAAGAAAAAAGTGGTGGTGTATTTTGGTACCCCCACGTTTTCACACACAATTCACAAGATACAAAAACTAATAAGAAAAACTTCATCGCCTTTAGATCTTCGTTTGTCTTCAATAATAACATGCACAACACCACTTGAATCCTCTTGTGATCTATCACACACAAAACGGAGTCTGTTAACAATGGATTATCACAAGATGTCTTTAGATCCGAAAATGGTTCTAAAGATCCCCTCGATACTTTGATCTAGTTTGAGTGAGCCTTATATCAAAAGAGAATGTTCTCAAGAATAAACAAACTAGGTGCAATCAAAGTTTCAAAAAATGTTAATCAAGCAACTCAATAATCGAAAACTACAATAACAATGCGATTATCTAGTTTCCCACCAACGGTACTCGTAGAGCTTTTTGATCCCACAAAAGTCTTTAAACGAGCGGTCGTAAGAGATTTCGCCTAATTAGGGTACTTTCCTCTCAGGATAGACGGCTCCACCAGAAACAACAAAAATGAAGTTTGCATGGCTCTTAGGATAGTTTCCAAGAAATGCAAACTCAAGTATTTATAGACCAAGGTTTTTTGGACAACAAGGAAATTTCAAAACCGAAAATATTCTCAAGATATTCTCATTAAAGTACATAATTTCGGTTTTCATATTTCCAATTAATTACCAAACCATATTATGAAAATCATAATTAAATATTTTTCAATTTTTTGGTCCTGGGATCACCTTGAGTATCAAGGAATGTCTTTGAACAATTAATGATAAGAGTTATGTACATGTTCAAATATGTCGACATCTAGAAGTTTCTCAGCAAACCCTAATTCCAAGCTTCACACAAAACATAAAGAGATGTGAATATTGGAAACTCGGTTTTGCTTCTTGAGATCGATTCTACCAACCTCATAATATAAGTTGTGATCGATTATACCATGCTTCCCAAACTAGGTTGTGACCGGTTACATCTTGCTTCCCAGAGGTAGCTTGTGATCGGTTACACCTTACTTCCCGAGTTAGCTTGTGATCGGTTACACCTTGGTTCCCAAAGAAACTTGTTACCGAAAACTACCAACTTCCCAAATTAGCTTGTGATCGGTTATACCTTGCTTCCAAAAGGTAGTTTGTGACCGATTACAACTAACTTCCCAATGTAGCTTGTGACCGGTTACATCATGCTTCAAAAAGTAGCTTGTGACCCATTACAATATGCTACGAAATATAGGCTATAACCGGTTATACCTCAAATCTCAACAAGTTAAGATAGGTTCCACCTTGTCATCTTATATTGGTTATTCAAAAGATATTCAATAAAGAACCTGACCAATCATGATTTCCTTCCGATTATGAAACAAGTTCATATATGTATTTCCTTTAAACAGATGTTATAAAACATTGTTCCATAGGGTGAAATCATACCTATATGTTACACATAATCAAATAACTAAATACAAAGATTATGTTGATGCCGTATTATGTTGATGTCGTAATTCAATAAGTTCCTTGACACTTTGATCATAATGATATGACCAAGTCTAACCACTAGAGTAATGTATATACACAGCTTCACATATTATGTTTTCAGTATAACATGACTTGAAAGATAAGTTAGGAATGGAAACAAGATCAAGTCAATATTACTAACCTCAATTGGAAGGATGATGTCCTCGTTGTAGTCGTTACTTCTTCACATTCTTCAAGTCAGGTTATACTTGTACGTCTCAATATTCCTAGACTTTTTAGTCTAATCTAAACGAAGTTGACTCTAGTTGTTAGAGCATTGCTCGGTCGAACTCGCATGCGTTGATATCTCAAGCATGTTTGTCAATGTTAGTGATCAAAACTATAAATCTTGATTTCTAGCCTATTATAGCTAGAGGTCTCAGACTAGGATAAAAAGTGTAGTTGAGATCAATATTCCATGGCAATCATCATACAAGACGAAGGACTACTCAAGGAACCGGTGGAACTTCATCGACTAAAAGGTATGTGGAGACTTGAACTTATTTTTCACTCAAAAGTCTATTTAATTAATCTCCTATATTCTTGAGACAAAAGTCGTTTTGATATATAGACTTTCATTATACACATTTGGTATTTCGAGCCAAGTTTATCTCGCCTATCTATTTCTCGAAATATGTGTTGGTAAGCTTTCGCTTTAGCCAAATTCATCTTTACCTAGTGACAAATGTCATGTTATGTTTCAATCACTTTGAAAATTTCTCTGACGAAAAATGGTCTGTAAATAACGGCTATATAACGTCCTCTGAGAATGTTTCAATGATTGAAATGAGAGTTTAGATTACATAACCATTAGTAGGATATAAGCATTGTTGTGGAAACACATATATGTATAAGTCCTTATTCCTTGAACCAAAGTTTGCGAACTTTGTTGATCAAGAGAAACGGAATGTGGCGTGAGCCAAGTCCGCGATCTCAGTCCGCGAACTAGCGGAAGTTCTCGACCCGAGAATTTCTGCTGGAGTTTGTGAACTCCTTCCGTGAGCTTAAGTCCGCGAACTTGAGTAGGTTATATCTAAAATCGGTTGTTCTTGAACTCATGTTTATATAAACTAAGGAATGCTTTTGCAAACCGTGCCTATAAAGTTCATGAACCTATTCGAGTGAATCAAACCGTTTTTGCTTCGATTGTGTCTTGTGTAGTTACATAAGATCTAAGCAATTGAACAACTCTCTAACTAGTTCATTCGAGTCATTTGAACTAGTTATGGTGAAGAAGAATATGGTTTATATGAAATTGCTCATATGGCTAACCATTTGGTTAACTATTGTTGAACCAACAAATGTTAATGTTTGGGAACAGTTACATAAACCCAAAATTGGACATTTCATTTGTGTGTAACAAGCTAAGGTTTCGATCCAACGGTTGAGAAATATTAGCTTGAATCTAATCAGGTTTTCATCTAACGATGAATATTGAATGCCTTGTTACCAAGCTAACATTGATTGCAAACCCTGATTTGAAAGACTATATAAGGGAGAACTCTAGCAAATGGGAAACCTAATCCCCACACCTTACGTGTGATACTAGTTGCATAAGCTAGAGTCGATTCTCCTTTAACCTTGGGTTTTATTCTCTAAACCAGGTTAACGACTTAAAGACTTCACTGGGATTGTGAAGCCAGACCGATACTACTTTTCCTGTAGTTGTGTGATCTGATCTTGCTGTTTCTATCGTACGCGTACACTTGGAATAATTTGCTTGAGATTTATATCTCCGATAGGCAAGATATAAAAGAAATCACAAACACTTCGTCTCATCCGCAATATCTTTTTTCGCTGCGTCGATTAAGATTATTGTGAGGTGATTGATAATACTAGGTTGTTCTTCGGGAATATAAGTCGGGGTTATCAATTGGTTCATGTTCACCTTGATTTATCAAAATACAGAACAAAAACTTGTAGGTATATTCGTGGGAGACGGATTTATCTATTACCGTAAACTTTTCTGTGTGATACAGATTTGTTTATTAAAGTCTTCGACTTTGGGTCGTAGCAACTCTTAGTTGTGGGTGAGATCAACTAAGGAAATCAAGTATGTAGCATTCAGCTGGGATCAAAGGCGTAGGAGCATAATTGTACCTTGGATCAGTGTGAGATTGATTGGGGTTCAACTACAGTCCAGCCCGAAGTTAGTTTGGAGTAGGCTAGTGTCTGTAGCGGCTTAATACAATGTGTGTTCAATCTGGACTAGGTCCCGGGGTTTTTCTGCATTTGCGGTTTCCTCGTTAACAAAATTTTGATGTCTGTGTTATTTCTATTTCGCATTATATTTGTTTATATAATTGAAATATCACAGGTTGTGCGTTGTTCAATCAATTAGAATATCCGACCTTTTGGTTGTTGATTTAAATTGATTGAGACTTGGATATTGGTCTTTGGTACCATCCAAGTTATCTCTCTAGTATTTGATAAAGACTCGCAGATTTCTATTTGCTTGAGTATATATCAAATCGAGAGATTGAGATATAAACTCTTTGATATAATTTTTATCTAGATTGAGTCTGACTGTCTAGTTGATTCTCTAGAAAGTATACTGAAGTTTGTTTATACAGATTGCTAAGAGAAATATTGGGTGTGGTTGTTGTACCCCCGCTTTTTCACTAGTATTTAATCAAGCGAATCTAGATGAAATTTGATACTAAAATATGACAACCAAACTTGACATACCAACGCTTGGTGGGTTCAACCGAGCTATGCTCTAACATAAACAACAAAGAAATTCTAAAACCGAAAATATTCTTAAGATATGCAATAAGTACCTAATTTCGGTCTTCATATTTCCAACTAATATCCAACATGTAATTCCGAAATCTCTCATTAGAAAATATCTATTATTAGTTTATCACTTAACTAATATAACTTTCTTAAGAGATATGTTTTGATTTGCTGGAAAATCAAAATCATATAATCAAAAAACTTAATTAAAAGATTCTCAATATTTCGGATTGGGATCACCTTGAGTATCAAGGAATATCTTCTCAATATTTCGGATTGGGATCACCTTGAGTATCAAGGAATATCTTCGAATAATAGAAGATAAGAATTATATTCATGTTCAAATCATGTCGATATCTAGAACATTCCTATTAAGCAACATAATTCCAAACTCACACAAAACCGTAAAGTAAACTGTATATGCATATAGAGGATCGATTTTGCTCTTGGGACCGGTTCTACCATGACTCCTAATATAGGTTAAGATCGGTTCTACCAAGTCTCCGAATATAGGTAGGGACTGGTTTTATCATAACTCTTAACAATAGTTAGGATCGGTTCTACCATGTCTCCCAATATAGGTAAGGATCGGTTCTACCAAGACTCCCAACAATAGTTAGGATCGGTTATACTATGTATCCCAATATAGGTAAGGATCAGTTATACCAAGACTCCCAACATAAGTCAAAATCGATTCTACCGTATATCCAAAACTAGGTAAAGATCAGTTCTACCATAATTCTCAACATAAGTCAAGATCGGTTTTTACCAAAGTTCTTTCCTAGGTTCGAATTGGTCATCCAATAGATCTTCAATGAAAACTGGACCCAAACGCCCATTGATTTCTTTTCGATTACGAAACTAGTTTTGTGTATGTACTTCCTTTAAACATATCTAATTAAAAATAGTTTCCTAGGATGAAATCACACCAATATCCAATACATAATCAAGTACGAGTAACATAGATTATGTCGATGTCGCACTTACGAAGTTCAAAAGATAAACGTTATACTTCGTAATCAAATATTATTCCTTGACGTATTATAATAAAATGACCAGGTATAATACTAGAGTATTAAATATAACCTCGCATGTTATGTTTTCAATCTTAAAGGACTTGAAAGCAACAATAAGAATGGAAACAAGTCAAGCAACTATCACTAACCTCAAGTAGAAGGATGATGTCTTCATTGTATTCAATACGTTTTCATTATCTTCAAATCTTCAGAGTAATACTTGTATGTCTCAACATTCCTAGAATTTCTGGTTTAACCTAAACGAAGTTGACTTTAGTACATTTAATCAAGTGACTCTAATTGAGTTTTGATACTAAAATATGATCACTACCAACCTTGACATACCAACGCTTGGTGGGTTCAACCGAGCAATGCTCTAAGAACCATTAATTTTAATTTTTTTAATTATCTGATATTGTACATTCGGCATGCTCGATGAAAAATATTGTATGCCGACTGTGATTGTAAGAACAAAATCATAAAGGAACAATCTGTATAAATTTTGAAGATATTCTTTGTGTCGACTGTGGAGCAAACAATCGACATTGCTTTATATGTTCGACAATACCGACTGTCCCTAGATATCAGGGGAATACCGAACGCCGGCATTGTTTTGAGATAAAACCAATACCGATTTATTGTAGTTGGTATTGCATTCATCCTAAAACAATGCTGATTGTAACTCTGAAAATGCAAAAATCAAACGCACATAAATCACCTCTGACACACTAAAATCAATTGGGAGTCATTAAAATCAATATAAGCACCATTTATTTAGTGAAATGAGGATTCCCCAACATCAAATTCTTTACTAGAATCTCTCATATCACTCAAATCTGCCAAAAATTTTCTTCTACTTCTTTTATAACTAACACTCAAAAAAATAAGATCAAAATATAAGTTTAACCTTAACATACTTGAGGAATACTCAAGGGTAATTCATTTTGGGGTTTTGTTCCGCAAACAAACCCATGAGGCTGAAATTGGACTTTAGGTGACAGTTTTTGATGCAGAAACAATGATCTAATGCTGTCAAAACCGTGGATAAAGGGCAGTTTCGGGTTTGGAATGTCTACAAGGTTTACTTGGATTAGTTTGGAGGAGTGTTTTCCTAGTTTAGGATTTCCTAATTAAGGTGTGAGTCTATTTTTAGGAGTTCTAAGACTTGGGGAGCAAGGATTTGTCTACTATATAAGAGGACTTATATTGTTAGTAGAAATCCATTCTCTTGTATAATCCTCTCAAGAACGAGAGTGATCGAGGGTCACAACCGTTTTGTCCTACAATGGTGGGTGATGGGGCAAAATATATGCGAGAAGAGTGACTTATAGAAAGAACGGGTATGGGAGAAATCTAGGGTTTACAGGATCCATATGAGAGAAGCTAGAATTCATGATATTCTTCATGTTCTTGTCTAAAGTGGAAGCAACCATGGCGGTGAAGGTTTATGGAAGAAGAAGAACAAGGAAATGGTAAACTCTTTGTAATATGTCTTGTTGTTTCTAACATTTAGCGCTAGTGGGTTATATAACTAGTTGATTATATGATGTGTGCCTATGTAATAACTTATTATGATAATGAAGATTCTCGTGGTGGTTTTGGCCGTGGATGTAGCCTACAAAGGTGAACCACGCAATATTTGTGTCGTGTGTGATTGTCTATTATTGTATTGATTATGTATTTGTGCTAGTATTATCCGATCATGCCAATCTAAAGATGTAAGTGGAGGATTCAAGCTAGTTATCTAAAGTAGGATGTTTCATGGAATTGACTTCTATGGAAACATGCCGGTTTGAGATGAACGTAACCTCGGTTTCCCGACAATTTAGATGTTACCAAATTTATTTGGATAAGGGGTTCTTCAAATTACTTCATAATGCTTTTTTTTTTTTTAGTATCCCCCAATGCTGGGTTCATTTTTATTCCTATTAATCAACCCCTACAGTTGATAAACATGTGCAAAAAATTAGGAAGCATTTAGAACACTCATTCTCTTTTCTCTCTCTTATGCGAAGGATAAGAAAACCAAAAACCCTTGAGTGTCATCTGCTCCTGCTCAGATCCACTCCCATAGAAGCTGATCACCATCACAAAAAAAATTCCCTTTTTTCTCATTTTTTTTTTTGCTTCGTTTTAAGTGTTTTTTAAGCTTTAATCTCATGGTTTTTAGTTTTTATTTCTAGAGTTTGTGTTTGTTTGATTTTTCCCTGCTTTTGTGGGTTTTGAATCATGGGAATGATTGATTCTCTTTGTGTGCAAGGAAAATCTCTCGATGTTATGTGCTTCAATCACACAACAACAACAATTGCTTAATCAACGAATCCAGTCCTCTCCATTCGGCTACCCAATCTCTCTTGGTTTCGACAACTCAATCACGTTCGATTTCAACAACATCATCACCGGATAGTAGAAAAACAACAACAACAATAATCTGCATCTTCAGAAACTCGATTCGAAGGATCACTCTGCTCGATTTACATCGATTCCTTTTGATTCAGACCGATTCACACTACTATATATTGCTACTTCCAATTTAGTTATTCCAGTTACTTTGTTCTTGATATTATTCACTTACGAAATGGTTGGGTCATCTATTGATCCTAACAGTTCTTGAAGATCGGTTTGGTTTTAATTGGAAACCAAACATGACCATTTAACCTTATTGTAGTTGTTTTGTCTATGTTTCACTCGATTAGGATCCTTAGAAGGGTTGTAGGTCACTTTCTGATCTGTGGTTGTAACTGGTGCAATCTGTTTATCTTTGATGTTTCAGATGAGTTCGTCGTACTTGTAATAACACTAATTTTGATTCAGTACTTAGCTTTAATGTAATTTAGCGTTTCTTAAAGAAAAAAAAAAGTGAAAAAAATCATAGCTACGTAATGGGTTTTGCATATTTTATCTTTAACCACACATCACAAGTCTGATATATCAAACCGTTGAACCTCCCTCTAAAATAGTGAACATGAGATGGAGAATCAAAGAATGGATTTATTTAGTTGATCTGCATCACTTGAGAATTTGAATGTTTTCTTTAAATTATGTGGAGCGAAAACCAAAGACGTAGCGGAGATTGATGAGCATTTGAGAGAAGTTGTTATTTTTGAGAAAGCCAGTAATTATAAGTGAAGGGAGATAGAGCCTGCGTAAATTTTAGGATGTAATTCATTGGGGAGTTTATTTGTTTTAATATCTTTCGCGTAGGAGTGTGATATTTTTGTCACTCTATTTTTTCACATTTTAAGGAAAAATTAGATAAATATCACCTAATGTTGTAGTGACATGTGTCTGACCACTACCTACATGTGTCATAGTGCATGCACATCTCTCCTTCATGCTTAATACGTGTTGCCTTTTCTCTTATACTAACTACACATGTAATGGGAGTAGCTACTCTCTCTTACTTTCCTACATGTATTTAATGAGAAACACAATTAATGAGAAACACAATTAATGAGAAGTATGTCTGATTCTCTTTCTCTTGTCTGCTTTATTCACCCTTTTGTCTCCTCCATACAACAAACTTAAATACGTTATCAGCACTTTGCCTAACCATTTGAGTTTCAATCCTTCAAACACTAAACAAAATAAAGTTGTTGGCTTCATTCTCAAATCAAGTAGATTTTTTTTTTCAAAAGAAGGAAATTTAATTCTTCATCTTTATTGGTTCTTCATCAAGTACTTCTTTCCCAAAGAGATGGACCCAATTCGACCGGAGTTCGAACTTTTGGACTCAGCAGGACTTGAGTACCACCGTTGGGTTGCTGATGTGGAAACTACCTTCGTTGCAAAGGATTTCACCTCCACTATCA
>JAJJWW010009578.1:0-20734 GCA_023531295.1 Papaver armeniacum | reverse complement strand
GCTTCTGTAGAGTACATCACTTCAAATCTTGTCTCTAAGCCGTAACTGTAGTCTCCGTCGAACCGGAGGGCATTATCTCGACTTGGATTGGCTCTATCTTTTTTTAAATTTAATTTATTTATTTTTTAAAATTTAATTAATTAATCTAGATATTATTTTATTAATTAATTATTATTTTTTTTTCAAAATTTTAAAATATAATCGTAAATATCTTTTTTTTTTTTTATGTGGTTCATTTATAGGAAAAATAATGAATCTATTGAACTTAAAGTTCGGCATATAAAAATATATAAAAGCATTTTTAGATATTTGTTCGGTTAAGTAAAAAATTCTAAATTTTTAAACACCGAACTTTCAGTTCAGTTTGCAAAGATTTTTTTAATATAACCTAACCTTGCCTTCAGTATTTCTGAGATAGGAGTTCAGTTAAGTAAAAAATTTCGAACGGACCAAACTCAAAGTTCCTTAGTACAAATTTCTAAAACTTTAGAGAATGCACCAACTATGAGTTCGGTTTGTGAGGAAATTTTTCGCTCTAACCGACGTGTTCTTGGTGTTCTATGTTTGAAAGTTCGGTTAGAAAACTAGAGTTTTTTTAAACTACTCATAACCGAACAATACTCTGTAACTAACATTTCAAACCTAATTTTAAAATTTCTAATCGATTTTTTCAATCAAAAACAAATTAAAAGCAATGGGTTTAACGGGAAAAATATTTGCGAATTTATACTTTTTGAACCAAAGCTAACTAAAAAAAAAGAACAAAATTTTAAAATTTTGAAAAAAGTTTTAAAAAAATATTTTTATTTAAAAAAAAGTATTTTTTCAAAAATAAATATTTTTTAAAAAAATAAATTAAAATAATATAAGGATACTTTAATCATTAACTAAAATATGTGGATAAGGGGTGGCTTCACTTTACTTCTAAATGTCCTCTTAAATTGAAATCACGCCCCTCAAAAAAAAAATCTATGGTCCAAAAATGGTTCCTTGTTAGTTCAAAGCTTGTCAATTGGGCCAGTAGGAGCATTCTATCTACCATCTGGAAAAGAGTATATTAAACGCGAGAGTAAGGTACCTGAGATACTAACTAGTTGTAGCAACAACCTGAAGTGAATGTAGTTCCGAGTGATTCAAGTGGTGGGTGCCCCAATCAAGAAAGAAAAGCTCAGTTACTTTTTGATCTTCTCAGCATTTTGATTTCTTGCTAGTTCCATGAGCGGTTCTGAATTCATTTTGTTTCAGCTTTAAAAAATACACTTTCTACCCCTAGACCGAAAATTTCATTCCAACCACAATTTGATGAGCTATCTTTTAGTTCTTTTTTTTTCCGAGGCTCAGTCAATGGCTTGGGCCAAATAATTCACTTTTGGGAGTCAGACCTCTTTTTCTTGAGTCAGACCTCTTTATTCATCGCTAATTAATCTTTCCTAACAAATCAACCTTTTTAAAAAAGAAAAGAAAACAACAACATGTTTGTTTGCGTATGATTTGGCGTCTGAATCTGAGTCAGCTCCTGACTCGACGCGAGTGAGATATCGGGACGCTTGTTTTTATTTTCGGTCGGACTTGACTCAAACCTAATCGGCTTTAAACCGTTTGAGTCGAGGTAATAAAATATCCGACTCATGGGACCAAGTCATCTACTTCGCATATTTTTAAGTCAGATGAGTCTCGTCTGACTCAAAATATAAACATACTGATCGAATCTCGATGATTCAGTGATTTGATCGGATCCGGAATTTGTCGGATCCTGGAAAAAAAAAAAGAACAGACATGGTGTTATTCTTATAAGGGTCGGGATCTGTAACGAAAAGATTTGACAAAATTGTTTGACAAATCACGATATCCGTTATATTTTAAACATCTAACAGTCCAAATTATCGTCGATGAGGCAGTGAAATTAACTTTGTCGCTTGTTTGGTTTACCTTACTTAAGTTAGGCCTAAATTAAAGTTCGTATATTGTACTGTTCATTAACTCTAATCACTACACCATTTTCCCGATTTGAAACAGAGAATGTACTTGCTACAAAAATAGGGTTATACAACTATATTCTGTTTCAATCAGCATTAAATTTTATTGTAACGCTCACTAGATGTTACGAATACTTAGTTGTAATTGCGTAAAACAATTTAATACGTGTAATTTAGTAACATGGGTCAAGATTCTTAATATGTTGTAACTGGAAGGTTGTTACTACGTTTCTTTTTGAAACAACTTAAAGCAGTTACTATGTGATATATTGAAACAGCTTAAAGCAGTTACGCAGTCAAACATTAACTTTGCAGCTTTGGTTACAACCGGCAACTATTATTTCTTTGAGAATCCTGCATTATTTTGGTAATGTGACAATCGTTTTTTTTAGATACTTGTAATTTCTTCTTCTCTTAATAAATAATCCTAATAAAAAATAATAATAGATGAACGGATTTGCGGAATGTGAAATTCTGATGACAACACGCCTTCCCAAACCGAGAAACAAATGGTGAAACAATCCGCTCCTCCCATACTCGCATAATTTTCAGTAGGGCTTGCCCCTCCTCAAAAATTAGCAGATCCTCTTCTTTTTTTTTTTTTTAGGATTTTGTGTTTCCCCCTCAATAAAAATACTTATTTTGCATTACCCCCTTTTATAAATTGCTAATAGGTAAAACCCCTTTTGTTTAACATTGCAGTCATAGCTCCGTTAACCCTTGCACGTGCAACATGCGTGGTGTCATAATTAATAAATAAATTCTGTGAGACATAAATATTCCTGCACCTAATTATTTATAGCCGTTTAATTTTTCTACCTCTAGTCCGACCTGGTTTAAACAAATTTGTAAACAAAAACCTAACATTATCGTCATCTTCTTCACTTCCTACTCGAACAAGACTAAGAACATAAGTTTACACCAGCGCATCTTCCCCTCAAAATTAATGGATAAAAAAGGAAAAAGTTCCCATCAAATTAAATTCCTACCACTGCCCTACTCCGTGAGCATCATAAACAGTATTCAAATTCACAAAAAAAAAAAAAAAAAAAAATTGCTGCCGGTGAATTATAACTTGGGTGGATTTTCTGTCGCTTAGAATCGCTTGGATATAATGGAAGTCATTCTTATTACCACAAACATGAATACCCATATCATGATTGCTGCCTAACTTTCTTATTTGTTTGATTCTAACCAAATATAGATTTTCAAAGACACTCTCAGAAACTGACGAAAAATTAAACAAAAAAATGCAGTTACTAGATTAATTAGTTCCTCTAGTAAATTAAGAAAAATTAACAGATCCAACACCCATCTCATCTTCATTTATTCAAATATTTGGGAATTTTGTTTGAGGAATTTGGATCTGATAGTTTCTATGTTTCCAATTTGGATCTGATTTTTTTTTTTAATGAACTCTATTTATTTCTTTTGATAACCGGTGATGACGATTAACTACAGACACTTCTGATTGATCGGTATACTATTTTGGGTCGCTTTCACTAGTTTTGTGTCGATGAAGATAATAACTACATAGAGTTTGGTCGGAGATGCAGACGGAGATGAAGAAGAAGACTAATTTGGGTTAAAGGATCGTTTTGGTTTTTAAAGCCTTGTAATTTATTAACACCACGCGTGTTGCACGTGCACGATTAACCGAGATATGACTGGAAAAAGTTAATAGAGAGGGGGTTTCACCAATTAGCGATTTATAAGGGGTAATGCAAACTAAGTATCTTCTTTGTGGGGAAACTCAAAATCCCCCTTTTATTTATGTGAAAAGGACAAATTTAATAAAAAAAAAAAGACAAATATGTCACCAAAAGTGAAATCAAAGTTATAATAATAAGAAAAAAGAAAACACTTGCCCACGAAGGAGCAAACTCAACACACTCTTAAAAGAAACTCCAAATAAAAACCTACCTAAGAGCCTACACAAACAAGAAACCCGAAGATACAAATACCAAAAACTATTCAACCATCAAAATCTCCATTTTCATCTTGAAACAAACATTCGACGACAATACCAAAAGCTTTCTGTTTTTCTTCAACACTTTTTTTCTCTTTCTTTAGCTAGGATTCTTTGTTCTTTTTCCAACGTTTCAAAATAATAGATGGTTTTGAAAATTAAACAGTGGGAGTAACTATTAAGAGCATTAAAAATGTCAAAGGTGTTGTGCTGCCACTATACAGACAAAATACTAAACTGGCGCCAAGTTGACACTTAGTAATTAAATAATTGTCAGCGCCTCAACGGATGAAAGGAGGAGAAGACTCTCGACTCGTTGTTTGAGTTTCTCATCAGAAAATGCAACTCATTAACATCTGGTTGTCATTGATTAGATAAACATTGTACAATTGTGTCATCGGAAATTCTGCTGACAATCGGTGGTTACCAAACTCTTAGTTAGTAACCTGTCTTAATTAATGAAATTATTTATTCAAAAGGGTGCGTAGTTAGTTGTCAACTTGACATGTAATTTGGTGGATACTAACAAGCAACAAGCTAATTAGTTTATCAGAATCGTGTTTCACGATTCCAGAAAAAAGAATTCCGAAGCATAGCTGTTATTTTATTTTTGCTGGTTCTCGCATTAACACCCACCTCCCAAAACACAAAACCCAGAAAGTTTGTGGAAGGAAGCAACAATGCACGTTCTTTCAAATAATAAGGATATTATAAAAAACAAAATGACCAGTTAACCATTTAATCAGGACGTCCCAAATTTGGCGTTAGATATTTTTAATCCTGGCCAGCACCTTAAGAAAAGTCTCAGATCTTCCGAGAGATTTGTTTTTCTCTTACCTGCCCGTTGAGGGAGGCAAGTCGTGAACTCGTGATGTATAATATATAACGTCTTAGCTAATCCGGAGTTGGCAGATATATAATAATTCAAGCTAGTGCAAAATCATGGACTATAAATACATAATGTTAGTTAGTATATCTGACCATCAAAATTAACAAACGTTTTCAAAGAAAAGAAGAAATTATCGCTGAATCATCATGGCCACGAAGATTAGCATTCTCCTAATCAACTCCTTGCTATTGTTTGCCATGATCTTCATCATCTCATCTTCTGTTGGTAAGCATATCACTCCACTCCATATCTTCATTTTTTCTTCTCAATTTTTTTTTGTTGGCAAGTAAAATCCATGTTCGCTCAATTAACTGATGCAGATTCTGTTGATCTATGTTTTTTTTTTTTTTTGGTAACATATCTGCTAATTGTTGATTATCGTATGCATAATGCAAATTATGTTGATTATCTGTTGGTACATATCTGTATATATTGTAATCGTTAACTGATTGAATGTATAATGCATTTGGTATATATCAGAGATTGTATCTGCACAAGTACTAGAAACGGAATGCATGTTTGGTGTAAGCAGTAAGGATACCAAGTTTGCTGATTTCAAATCATGCTACTCCGAGTGTGAAAAAATTTGCAAGCCAGGTACTGACCTGAAACTCGATGGGAACTTTCTTTGCACAGAAGACACAAACACCTGTCATTGTTGCAAGTTACCAGGTAATAAAATTATATCCAATTTAATCATTATCGATAGCATTCCTCTATTTGTATTGAAAGACTAGAACGCAAGCCACATTTAATGGATTGTTAACTGATATCTGGTTGAGATTGAAAGACTTTAAGCATTCCTCTATTCTTATCCCTCTTTATATATGACAAGTTTGTCGCATTCTTATTATGTTGGTATATATCCGTTTTGTTATCATCAACTAATTGAATCTTTAATGCATTGGCTATATATCAGTTTTCCCGGGCTGCAAAGGTACTTATCGCAGGTATTTTACTCGTGATCCCTGCTTAGAAGAGTGTCCCAGATTTTGTGGAGTAGAGCCTGAAGATGTCACGCTATATGACTGCCCTGGTGGTGATGAATGTAGATGTTGCAAAACTTCAACTTAAAAAGCTCCCCTCAAGGGACCTGCATGGAGCTCGATTGATCCAACCACCTTCGTAGTTACTACTACGTGTTTCGTGTGCCAGTAGTTTTGTTGCGTGAATTCGATTTTTTGGTTTTCTTTTCTTTTTCTTTTTTCTTTTGGCTTTGATAGTTTTTCTATCAAGTTGTTGTTCCTTTTTTCCCTTTTCCCTTGTGCGTTTGTACCTCCTTTTCTGATCTTTTTCTTTATCGATCTAAAAAGAAAGTTGTATCGCGTGAATTGTATTCTGTCAATTATTTTATTTCTACGATTTAGATATATATTATTTATGAGTAAAAAAGGTTTAAGAAAAAGAAAATGAAGATATATAGAACAAAATAAAGAACGGCCCTAGCTCACGGTGGTCATCCCATTCCCCCAAAGTTTAATGCGCTCCAGGAGGTCCCAGTTTCGAGTCCCCAATGCAGGCGAATATTAGGGAATTAACATGGAAGGTAGTGTTAATTTGCCCCCTTGTGACACAATCTCGCCCTCCCGCCTAGCTTCGGCTCCCTGGCAAGGTTTCCCATGAGGCCCATTTTGGTAGACTAAAGACATCAACCTGTTCATTAATCGTAGTAGTATGTCGTTGGAGCTTAGCTTGTTAGGCTTCCAACTAGTTTCATGTAATAGTAATGATCTATAATATATATTTAAGCAAAAAAAAGAATTTTAGTAAAATAAAAGAGTTAAATGTGAAGAATAAAGCGTAAAATTGAAAATTCCCTAATTGAGAAAAACTATTTTACGAAAATTCAGTTTCCGTGTGGTTTCAACAGTGTGATTTTTCTTAACTAAAGGGTGCATCGGTTCTGATCAGCTTTAAAGTGTAGCTAAGAAATATCGCTACATTTAAGTGACACATAAGACTAGAGGTGTAATTAAATTTTGTGCTAGCACGAGCATGTTTCATCGCAAAGACGCTAAAATTTGAGCCAAAATTGACCCAAAGACGTGATTTAGCCCAACACATCCCAACACGTTAGTTTCATGGGTTGTCTTTGGGTTAACAACTCGACAAAGAGTGGCACAAAGACAACACGCGACACGGATAAGCACGTGGCCCAAATTTTTAAGACAACACGTTAAGAAAGCACGTCATAACATGAACAAGTACACCATATAAGAAGGCATAATACATCACATTTTGTGTAAATTTCACAAAGAGTCACTATTCTAGCTAGTTTTGACATTTTATGCTAGCTTATTTTTATAACAACACATATAATACCTAAATATTTGGAAAATATATTTCAATATCGTTGTTATAATGTTGTTACCTATATTTGATTAGATTATTAATTTACATGATAAGAACAAACGACCAAAAAAGAAGAGAGAGAAGAAGGAAAAGTGAGTGAAAAATGGTGAACCTGGATCGGATTGTCGATGGAGAGGGGTTTATGATGTCGAGAAGTAGATCGCGACCATATGAAAGTGGATCTCGAATCATCAAGATTGGAGAGGTGAGTGGTGAAAGGAGACGAGAGAAGTTGATGAGCAAAGGTAAATCCTTGAAGGTTGAAAGAAAGGTCATAGGTGGTTCCATGAGTAAAAAGGGTTCAAGAGATGTGATGCACCTTGTCTGGGACCGGTAGTCGCTAAGATTTTGTCATTAGTTTTAGGGCCGGAGTATGGTTGTTTCGTCTCCTAAAGAGGGAGGCAAATGGTGGTGATGGAAAACCTTTCATGGGTAATTTTAGGGAAGATGAAGAAAATGAGAAAGGAGAAAATGGGAAGATTGGATGTGTGCAAATCGTAGACCGAGAATTAAGAATATGTGCCTAAAGAGTATTGATGAGAATGCTAGAGTTTGGTTAGAGAGGTCCTTTAGTGAAACGAAGTGAAGAAAGCGATTCATGATTTGGGGGTGGATAGGCTCTTGGGTCCGGACGGCTTCCCCATGAAGTTTTATATTGTTGGATGGGAGTTCATTAAAGACGACTTGATGAAGGTGTTTCAAGATTTCCATGATAACAACATTCTCGATACTTCTCTAAAGAACAACTTTATAACGTTAATTCCTAAGAAGATTGGTGTGGAGGAGGTCAAGGATTTTCGGCCTATTAGCCTCGGAAGCGTGTACAAAATTATTTCCAAAGTGTTAGCGGAGTGACTAAAGGTATATCTTCCTATTTTAATCTCTCCTACTCAATCTAGCTTTATTAAAGGACGTCAAATTTTAGATGGAGTTTTGATAGCAAATGAATGTGTGGATTCTAGACTCCGTAAAAATTGCCGGGTTAGTGTGCAAATTAGATTTTGAGAAGGCTTTTGATAATGTGAATTGGAATTTCTTAAATGAAGTCTTATTTAAAATGGGCTTTGAGGCGTTTGGCGTGCTTGGATACGAAATTGCTTATCTTTTTCAAAATTTTCGGTTCTTGTAAATGGTACCACTCATGGGTTTTTGGTAGTGAGAAGGTTATTAAATCAAGGTGATCCTCTTTCACCTTTTCTTTTTACCATTGTTGGAGAGGTTTTGAGTCATATGTTGATTAAGGCACAAGAAGTTGGTAAAATTTCGGGTTTCTCGGTGAAGAACGAGGGAACTAAAGTTAACCATCTCCAATTTTCCGACGACACCATTGTTTTTCTTGATGCGAAGCGTGAGCAAGTAGATTATCTACGGTATTTACTTTTATGTTTTAATTAACCTCGGGCTTAAAAATAAATTTTGCTAAAAGTTGTTTGTTTGGAGTATCTCTCGTTGAAGACATTGATGAATTTTCTAATATGTTGGGGTGTAAGAGGTCAAATTTTCCAAGTATATATCTCGGCCTTCCTTTGGGTGATAAAGTTAGTGGCACACAAAAGTGGGAGAAGATTATTGAATTATGTTACTCGAGACTTTCCTCTTGAACTGAGAACGATATCTAGAGGAGGTAAGTTGACTCTCATCAAAAGTGTTTTGACTAGTTTGCCCATTTATTACTTATCAATCTTTCTTGCACCATGCTCCATTACAAACAAGATTTGAAAATAGTAAGAAATTTTCTTTGGGATGATGATTCTAATAAGAAATGAATTCATAATGTCGGCGGTCTATGATTGTAAAATCTAGAGAAGGTGGTGGTCTTGGAATCCGGAAGTCTAAATACATGAATTCGGCGCTTCTCAACAAGTGGTGGTGGAGATTTGGAACCGAAAGAATGCTTTTGGAGAAAGATAATTGTGGAAAAATTTGGAGAATCTTCAACCGGTTGGGAAACTCTTAAACCGAAAAAAGACCAAAGGGGTGTAGTTTGTGGCACAATATTTATAATGAGCTAGGAGGATTTCAACAAACATGTGAAATTCAAGATCGGTGCGGGAAATGAAATTAGATTTTGGGAAGATTTGTGGATTGAGACGTCATCTTATGCAATAGATTTCCATTGGCATTTGAAGCTTCAAGAACAAAAGGGAAAGTGGTGGCTAGATTATATGAGATTTCGAGTAACGGTATCAAATGGAAGTTCATGTATCAAGTAGATATTCTCAAGCCATAATGAGAGAAATTGCTTCCATAAACTCATTATTAGAAGTGGTGAATATTCAAGAAGGGGTTGTAGACTCGAGATTGTGGATGGTGGATAGAGACAATACGGTTGATGCTTATACGGTTAAGTGTGGGTTTGATTCTCTTTGTGACCAAGGCGATATTAGCTTCCCAAGTGAGATTATTTGGAGTCGACATTATTCGTACAAAGTAAATTTTTTTCTATGGCTTTTATACTATGAAAGGTTGATGACGACGGGACAAGCTTTTAGAAGGGGCATGGATGTGGATAGGGTGTGCCGGTTTTGTGAAGAAGAAGATGAAACAAGTGCACATTTATTTTATGATTGTTGGCGAACAAAGAGAATTTGGAATTATTTTGCCGAAGGATGCAACTTCAATTGGAGTTACGATAGTAATATGTCGACAACTATAAAAACTTGGAGTCATAATTGGGGTGATGAAAGACTTGACCGTATATGGAACAACTTACCGGTTGCAATATGTTGGTGCATTTGGAAAGAAAGGAATTCTAGAATTTTCAATCACAAAAGAGAAATTTGGAAAGTCTAATCCGAGATATTAAGATTCAAGCTTATTTTTGGGCGGAGTCAAACACTAAAATGTTGAGTTTGACTAGCTAACATGGTGATAGGTCTATGGGACTCGTATTTCTATCGGCCGCTTTGAGTTGGATAAGTGTCGATTGGTGTGTGCTTATATTGTTCTCAATTGGCTCTTTGTTCTTTTTCATTTTCTTTGGGTGATCGTTTCCAAAATCGGTTTCTATCTTTTTTGTGTCGGCCAGTATTTATTGGGTTAAGGTACCCCTTAAGTACCTTTTTTCTTCAATAAATCATTTCCTATTGACCGATCAAAAAAAAAAGCATTAATTTACATGATAATGATCCAATTTTATATTGATGGGTTATTTCTTTTTATTGAATAAACTTATTAATTTTACTTCAAATAATTTCAAATGATATGTTGTATATTTAGATTCTCGTTATAATGTCCGACTTAATGTATACCATAAAGTGATTTCAAATTATTTATAACATGTGTCTTGCACTACCAAAGACGTTTATTAGGTATGTCGCTCAGTGGGTCATGTTGTGCCTAGTTTTTGACTAGTAAAGCACAACACTAAGACAACACGTTTAAAATCGTTGGCACAACACAAGACGCACATGGCACGTGAAGCACGCGACTTCGTGTCTTGCCAGTGGCAATTGGTACGCACGTTTACACCTCTACATAAGACCATATAGTAGTTTGATTTCATTTCAATTAAGCTATAACTAAGCGAAATCGTTTACCATTGTGCTTGACCTTGGGAATTCTTCTTTTTTTCTTCTGCAAAGAGAGAATAAATAACTTTGAGCTGCTCACTGGATTTTTTGACCGAATTTGATTCTTGCATATTATAATACTTTTACGTATGTTGCGAACGTTTCCGGTACCACGAATCGCTAACTAGGCACCAAAAACCTACTTCTCTAACCCTGTTCCAGGTAAAACTATCTATTTGATTCATGTTATAGAAATGGGTCAGAATCGAACCCTAAACTCTCTTTTTCATTTTGAATTAACAACTTAGTAGTCAAAGAAGATCAATTGTTCTGGATTCTGTAGATTTAATGCTCAACTACAAATCCAAGTAGTTGATTTCAAATTTGGTATTCTTTTTTCGTTTTCATTTTAATGCACCCATTCTGTTTGATTAAATGAGTAGCAGATTGTCAATTGGTCATCTTCTTTTATGCTGATTTCCATTTAAATTACTTTTTCAGGAAAGATCTAGTGGAATCATGGTGTCAAAAAAACAAGTATAAACACAGTGTTTTGTGCAACAACATTGTGGGCGTGGGAGACGATAAGATAAGTAATCTACCTAATGCACTTATTCATCACATTCTTTCCTTGCTACCAATCAAATCTGCTATGTCTACCTGCATTTTATCCAAAAGATGGAAATGTGTAGTCAGTTCTATCCCTATTCTTGATTTTGGTAACTGGCGGTCTATAGTGGAAACTAGAAAAGAAAGAAAGCTGGAAACCAAACGGTTCATGAATTTTGTGGACACCATACTATTTCTTCATGAGAAGCCTAATATCCAGAAGTTTATGAGCTTTTTGATGAATCTCGAGTTAATAGATGGATCAGTACTATTACGAAGCGTAAAGTTAAAGAACTTGGTCTATCTTTAAAAGGTTAAGTGCATCCTATATATTTCCTCTATCATTTTCACCTGTGATTCATTGACACTGTTGGATTTGGATTTCCATTCGACAACTGGGGGCAAGTTCAATATTCCAAATACAATTTCTTTTCCATGCCTCAAGATACTTCGGCTCACAGGTCTTAGTTTTGTGAATGAAACATTGACAAGATTCTATTCTAACCGCCCCATCCTTGAAAAATTGAGTTTGACTGATTGTAACATATCCGGAGGGTTATGCATTGTGAAGCCAGCACTGAAACACTTATCCGTTACTTCTTGTACCTTATCAGAGTCTGTTGTGAAGATTTCCGCCCCTAATCTGTTGACCCTTAGTTACACAAGATACCCACGGCGGACTTTGACCTCAGTAGCTTTCCGTCACTAGTCGAGGCAGATGTTGGTTTCTACGTCTATGATGGATACAAATACCCGAACAAAGCAATTTTCAAGCTTTTCAAAAAGCTTTCAAGTGCAAAGGTCCTTAAAATATATGTCAACTCCTTTCTGGTATGTGTAAATACTTAAGATGATTCTGACAGATTTGATTATGTTCTTGTGATTTCTACGACTGTGGCATCTCAATCTGTAGTATCAGCATTGTGCTATGTTTTTTTCTGATTCTTATGCAGTGGTATCCTATCTTTATTATTTTTTTGGTGATTAGATTCTAAGAGAGGCAGATACTCTCTTAACTGAGTTGCCTGCATTTAACAATTTGATCCATCTGGAAATCGGCTCACCATTTGGATACACGAGCTTTGGTACGAATTCTATTTCAACGGTGAGGACATTTTTCAGGTTTCTCCAGCTGTCACCTAATCTAGAATTGATTCTCTTTCCTCAGGCAAGTTACTCACGTCTTACCTGTCAGTAGAGTTAAACGGATTTTTTTGTTAGATTTGGTATTCAGTTGTCTTATTGAAAATTGGTGTCACTGTTACCACTTAGCAAAACTGTTGATTCGAATTTCAAAACACCAATTTCCTGAACTGGAATCACTCGCCTTCTCCTTGCAAGTCACCAAGCTTTCATTATCTTTCCTTTGTGTACCTCATTGGAGTCATCTCTTAAGAAGCCTATGTTTGTGTTAGCATCACTACTTTATTCTTTTGTGGTATCGTAATTTGCTAAAGTTTTGCTTTGATTGTTGTAGAGCATTTGCATCCCTGACAAAGTAGATGATGGTAGTTGGTCAGTTGATCCTATATGTTCACCACCACTCCTGAAGTCAATCACATTCAAGGCATTTGATGGGAAACCAGCTGAGCTGAATGCGATTAAATAATTCTTTCTGAATTATGCTGGTTTTCTTGAGACGGTAACCATTGTAGCTTCTCAAGGGCTCTCCAAAGACCATCAGAAACAACTAACTGTAACGAAGCTGTTACTAATGTTTCCAAGGCCAGCAAATTGTGTGGTCAATTTCTTGACGAGCTCTGAAGACGCCTATCAACTCTCTTAGTATGTTGTCAGCATTGTTGTTTTAATCTTTTCGGGAATTGTTCCAGAAAACCCCTCGCGAGTGTTTAAGAGTATTGTCAGTCTTCTCTTTCCTGAATATGTGGAGATTGGTGTAGTTCCCTGAACCATCAAGGACAAGGTACAAAAATATTTTGTGTTTCCAGTCGTTCTGCCCCATTTTCTTTTTCCTTATTTTACATTTGCTTCAGTTTCTGGTCTGTCTCAGATATTTCACATGATCCCAACCTAAGCTCAGCTCAGCTCTGGTACAGTTGTACTTCATATCTGATGAAATTAAAAGTTTGGTGTTCTGGGTTAGGTTTGTTGGAATGAGGTGCCAGATTTTCTTACCTGCAGCCAGAACCATCAATATCCCTGTGATTCCAAGAAGAAAAGGGGCATTGAAGCAGGATATATATGTGCTACTGTTACTTCATCCCTGCAACATCGATTCACCAACTGAAAGCTTGTTTCCTGCAAGTCAGATTGGGTAATAATTTTTAATCCAAGTAGCCAAACGAAAATAACAAACTTTTGGAAGGACTTTATGCTTCCAGCTTTTCTTGCAAGGGAAATTTGACAAGCCTGATGGTGGGAACTGACACCACGTTTATTTGTATCTGAGTCGCGATCTGGATCTTAGTCAACCTTAGATTCGTCACGAGACCGTTTGTTTTCTACTTTGAGATAGATCTGACTTGACTTCTGACTCGGCCCTAACTCCCGACTCGGACTCGTTTAAGTCAGAAACACCCATGACTCATGAGACCAAACCGACAATCGCGTATTTTGGGAAGTAAATTGAAAGTTGTTTGCTTGGTAATGAAATTAGATGTATCTTCATTCGGTATTTATAAGTAAGATTTGTTGACAGTAATCTTTACCTACCTTACAAATACATTGAAACGGTAGAGACGAAAATGTCTCTTTTCGTATATAAGAGTTAAAAGACTAATTCGTATTAGCATAAAGTCATAGGTATAAACATTAATTAGGCCGACCCGAGCGAAGCGAGGGAGGACTCTATATATGGTGACTTTGTGTCAATGTGAAGCGTGACATTTTTTCAATTACACAAAAAGATTGAATTTTGGTCCTGACACAGGAAAAGACTAAGATGTCCCTCTAAATCAAATTTTACCTTTTTTCCTTTTGACATTTTCGTAAATAAACCAAAGAGAGGGGAAATAAGGTATTAGATATTTTTGTAAATAAACCAAAAAGAAAAAGGGCACAACAAGAATGCATTTTTTATATATTTAAAAACCTCGTATATTTCAAACTACAAGTCGTATTTTTATAAATTTTATATATTTGTAAAGCCCTTTAAATTAGCTACGCAATGAGCACAAACAATGATATCAAATTTTTGTTTTTCAATTTTTTTTATTAGTCTCCAAATTTTGTATCTTTTCTCCTTAAAAAATTAGGCATAGCTTAAAATTAGACATATCTTAAAAAAAATTGAAATAAACTACAAGAAAAAATAAAATGATTGACTAAGTATAAAAAAACAACTAATTTTAAAATGAAAAGCACAACATATGGTGTTGAATCACCACCAAATTATTTGCAAAGTAAAAATATACCATGGCCTACCCGCCTGGAAAAATGATACTTTTTCGTCGTGTTTGGAAAAATTGTACCTTTCGTGCCGTCTCATGAAAAATAATATTTTCACCCCTCTTTGCCGGAACTAAATTGTGAACACAAAATTTAGTTTTACGTCAATTTTTAGGTCGGCCATCCCACCGTGGTAGCGGTCATCTAGTTTAACTCATATGCTAGTTGAGATATTTAC
The DNA here is from genome assembly GCA_023531295.1 of Papaver armeniacum. Classification (NCBI taxonomy): domain Eukaryota; kingdom Viridiplantae; phylum Streptophyta; class Magnoliopsida; order Ranunculales; family Papaveraceae; genus Papaver; species Papaver armeniacum. The sequence goes on along the minus strand of JAJJWW010009578.1, from coordinate 5,841 downwards.
ATTTAATTTTTCACTTGTGATAATTTATCTATTTCATTTTGCAAAGACTAAATATTTTGTTAGTATTTTTCAGTTGACAAATGAAACTGAGTTGGAATTTATATACATATTTATGCAAGACCAATTCCGTTCTCGGTTTATAGCATTTTGAGACACCGTGTTCCCACTTTCATGATAAGCAGGTACAAAAAATACTCTATTAACTTTTGTTTGATTTATGAAAGTTATCTTGCTGTCCTTGATGGACTTTGTGATGCAAACTGGATAGTTGACTCAGGGGAGTTCAAGTCTACGAGTGGATAAGTTTTCACTCTAGCATGAGGGTTTGTTTTTGAAAGATTTCCAAACAAACATATATGCTCAATTCTTTATGGAATCTGAGAGTATTGCGTTAGATAAAGCACGAGAGGGGCCGAGTGCCTAAGATGCTTTTAGAAGACATTCCTCTCCTGGCATAGGCCATGTGCCATCTATATCTATACATTGTGTTAGCCAGGCTATAATAGCTAAAGCTAAAAATAACTAATCTCAATCGGCGTTATTTCCATTGATTGGATAAAGTCCAAGGAGAATATCGCGCAACCTTTGACGAAAGGTTTGTCCAAAGAGATAGTTAATAATGCATCGAGGGGATGGGGCTTAGGCTCACTAAATAAACTTGCCATGAAGGATACTCAACCTTGCGACTGAGATCCCAAGATCAAGGTTTTGAATGAGATAACTAATTTATACGGGTCAAGGTAAACACTATCGAGAATTTCATTCTCCGCCTTCCTATGGTGTAGACGTGATAGTGTGACTGCATGTGAAGGATGACTTTTAACTAAGTCTTAATGAGTTTTATAGTTTCAATTTAAGATTGAAATGGGGTGTAGCAATAAACACTCTTGATGGAACTCACCTATCTCAATGTGGAGGTGGGTCGCTTCCCTATGAGAATAGAGTGATTCTCTAGAGCATTCTGAGAAACGGGATTTGTCCGGGGCCAAAAAGGACACAACCGCACGAACTTGACAAAGACCTAGAGAGATATCATGCGTGGTTATTATCATGATTACACCAAACGATGGAAGTTCAAGACATCGCGTTCACCGTCCATCAAGTAGTCCCTGCAATTTCTCACTAAGCAAAGGTTCAAGACCTCATGGACACCTCTTGCCTAAGTGGTATTTCTCAAAGCTTTCGTTTTCTAATTTTTATCGGTATTTCATTCATGTGGGGGATTGTGGAGAAAATGATTTAATTTTTTTAGTTTTATGGTCTTGGTGGGAATTAAACTTAGGAACTTTGGGTCTCTAAGAGCACTTACTCATTTTCTTATGAGTGAATGAAATAGAACCTTTAGTCCCACATTGGGTATATCTAAAGAGGAGTTCCATTATATAGCTATTCCTTTATGGATAGTTAGTAAAACAATGTGGGTGGAACGAGTGGGGCGAAATATTTTTGCTTTCACTTAGTCTTAGGGCTCGGGCTCGTGCCTACGCCGTGGACATGGATCAACCAAGACTTATCACTTTGACAAAATAATTTTAAATTATTTCCTTAAATATTTTACAATCAAATTAAAAATTGGCCTTAAATGTGGAGGCGTGTGACATGGGTGAATTTATTTTCTAACCAAAATAATTTTCTTAACGGCTTTATGTGCATGGATGTCTACATTTTTCTTACCATTTTTGACTGCTTTATGAAAAATTATGTCGACACCATGCAACATTATTTCGCATGCAAGTATTGATTCACATTAATGTGCATTGATTTCTCCTTCTCATTTTGCCTATAAAAAGAATTCGACTTCTTCATTTCATTTTGTATCCGGAAGAGCTATTATCCTCTTCTTTTTCGTCTCTCTCCCTTCATGTGGTTTTTACATTCATTCCGTGCCATTGTCATGGAGTTCGTAAGAGTGGGCAAGTTTGTAGTGCTACCGCTTCTTGCAACAGTGCTTCTTTATCCTGGGATACGACTTCACCACTGGTATAGGCATCACTCATTTTGAGGCGTACCGTGAACTATCGTTTAAGGATGTAGTGTTGAACACGTGACTTCGTCCCTCGTTTATTGTTTCTCATTAAGTGTTTATTTAAGCTTTTTCGTAAATTTGTTTCTAACATCATTTGAGTATTTTATTGTTACAGCCCAACAATCTTAACACGATAGTTTCATTTATGTCCTAATAATGGGTAAAAACGATGTAGATGGGTCTACAAAATTTTCTCGGGAACGTATCCGTTTGTCAAACCGATCACTTCCATTATAAAGGAGATAACTATCAATAACTTTGTTTATTTGATTGTTCCTTGTTTTTAATATTGCTCCCAATAATCTTGGATGTTATTTGTGGAGTGAAAAAAAAAAAAAAAAAAAAAATTGGGTCAGCTGTAGAGTTTCGAATATATCTCTCAACCTAGAAAGAATTTCGATGAACCCTTTTAACTTACCGTAGTATACTTATGGATAGTAACCCTCACAAAATTTCAGAATTTTTGGAGTTGTAAAAAGTATTTTTTTGATATTTTACAAAACAGAAAACGTTCCTGAAAAATTTTGACGAGAAGAATTTTGTTGTTGACTAAATTGGGTTTTATAGGTAACCATGAGTTTTTTGAAATGGTGATTCAAACGAAGTTTATATATCTAGATGTTATCTTCAAAACTCATATTTTATTTTCTCGATTCTAATCGTGGTTTGTGAATAAAGGTGCCATCTACAAGGGAAATGGCTAATAGGCGCATGTGGCTGAAAATAAATCTTCCAAAGATGGAAAAGGTGAGAATGTCAAATGCAACACTATGCATAGCTCTCATAAGAAAGGTATGTTTCGCGGACCTAAATCTAGCATTACTTTAATTAAGGGTGATTATTATGTTTGTAAAATTTCGACCTTTTTGCGGTGTTTGTAGACAACATAAAAACCTTAATAAGTAGAAAGTTAATGCTAATTCAGATTGAAACAAACTAGAACGAAAGTTAAGTGGCATGATGTCGGAGTTATTTTAATAACCAATGTGAGAAACTGGGGGGACTCGGAGCCACTAAGCATGTTTGTTGAAACAGAGACCTTTTCACCTCCTATCGTAGAGGATAGGGGATGTCGAGTGACTCTATATGAGTAACTCATCCGCAACAAAGGTTGCATAAAGGGAAAGGTCGGCAGTAAGATCTTATCAGAAGACTCTCTCATTGAATGGAGTTTCCATATTCCGGCATATGTAAGAATCTTGTTTCTTGTTACTGCTTAAGATTTAAGATATTAATTAAATCAGAGAAATTGTTGAAACCAAGGACACCGATTTTTAGCAAGGGTTATAAGACTTAGGTTCTATATAATATTAACAGAAAAATATGATAAAGTAAACATAGTTGGTTCTTATTCTTTCTTTTTTGTGTTTTGGTTGTTTGCATGGTAGACTTAGAACCGCTAGTTTATAAGTCAATGCATTAATCAAGACTAGCGCAAAGCAGGATTTAACCAAAATTTAGTTTGGTTTTTGAACACAAAAGTGAGACTTGTGAAGTATACAAATTTTCTTTAAAATCTTTTAGAAAATTAATCTTGTTAGACCTAATTGACTCGTTTTTAATCCTTTCTAAGGTGGTAAAAATTGGTTTGTAATCTTATGTAGATGACCATACGTGGTATGGTCATATATACTTGGTTAGGGTAAGGATGATGCCTGTAAAGCCATCATGTATAAAGTTGAAGTTGAAAACCAATCAAGTGTTACCATTAAAAAGTTAGGTCCTGGACGTGATTGCTAGTATGAAATTCTTAAAGAGAATTTTACTTTCAAAATGTCATTATTCATAAGATCACACTTCTTTTCACCATAGTCTATTGGTATAGTTGAACTTAAAGAACCGTTAAGGAGATGATATATGCATGTTGACTAGCCTGGGGATTAAACCACCAACTTGTGGGGGAGGTCGTTATCTAAAACTGCTATATCCTCGATTAGATTAACCTTTAAAGGATCGTATAAAACTCCATATGATTATGGAAAGTTAGACAACCTTCTTATGCTTACGTCTAAGTGTGGGGGTGTTTAGAGTACCTCGTATATAGTTTTTTGGTTGTGAGTTTTGATTGTTCGACATTGGTGTGAATACTTTGATGAAGTCTCAGGGATGATGAGTTTTTTGAACAGGTTTTTTATGAAACCCGCGCCAACAAATTCACAATTTTCGTTATTGGTATTAGTTGTAGTATCACTACTTACCTCAAAAACAAGAGTAAAATTAATGGAATGGGTACTTTAGTAGTAGAGGGGGTTATCTTCTTTAATAAGGCTTTAATTTTCATCCCCATATTCATTTATATTCTTTAATAATCATCTCACAACTGATAACCAATTTTCTCAAAATAGTTTTCTTAAAAGATGTTTTGTATTCCCACAAAGGCATCTTCCATTATTTACTGAATGAGGGGTTTTTGTACTCAATAAATACTTCTTGATTTTCCCGACAGAGACATAGAAACTTGAGAATTAGCTTCTTGGGTTAACATAGTAATGCGTCGTTGTTCTTCTAGGCTCAAAAGATGGTAAACATAGCTTTTAGCTTATAGAGGATCATTATAGAGTTTTTATCCTTGAACCGAATCATAAGCATCATCAATGCTAGAAGGAATACATATACTCTCTCTCATCAATTTCTTTTTACGTTTATTGATCACCTTAACCAACCCAAAAGGTAATAGGTTTCTCATAATCAAACTCTTGCAAGATTGATTTTAGTTCGAGGAAAAAGACTCAAATAGGTTCACCACTATGTTTAATTGACATAGCTTTCATAGCTAAGTCATAGAGAAAATTATCACCTTCATAATATGTTTGAGATGTAGTATCCCAAACATATTCCTTAAGTAGGCAAACAAATGCATATTCATTAAATCGAGATTTCATTGCACCAATCAACTAACCCTTGAGAGTGGCATCTTCCACGCATCCACTTATCATATCTAATTTTGTTTTTTCTAGCCGGTTTTTGGATACCTTTATTTTTTTCATTTTACAACAAACAAACATTGTCACCATTTATGACCACAAAGGAAAATTATTGTCGTTACTTTTATTCAATATGAAATTGATGTTGGTTCACATAAATTGATGCTGGTTCATATGCTAGCATAACACACATCATTCATTAAATATGATGGTTCCATCTTTGATCATTCTTCATCATTCATTATTGCTCTTAAGTAACTAGGTTGTTAGGAAACCTTTACTGGTCGAACTTCATAAGCGTTGCTATCTCAAGCTTGTTTGTCGAGTTTAGTTTCCAAAACTATAAGTTTTTATTTCTAGTCTACTTATTACTGGGTCTGATTAGGATAGAAAGTGTAATTGAGCTTTAGACTTCATGGCGTTCATCAATTGAAGGCGAAGAACTACTAAGGAGAGCTTGTGGAACTTCATCAACAAAAGGTATGTGGAGACTTGAACTCATCTATCACTCAAAAGTCTATCTACTCTATCTCCTATTTGAGACAAAGACTTATAGCTATATAGACTTCCATTATACACATTTGATATTTCCGAGCCGAGTTTAACTTCGCTTACATATTTCTCGAAATATGTGTTGGTTAGATTTCGTTTAACCAAGTTCATCTTATATTATGATTTAAAGTCAAAAAGATGATCATGTGAAAATCGCCGTAAAATCTTATATGATTTGTGTGGGAACAACCCGTTTGGTGTAGATCAAATGTTTCGTATTGATCATTCGATCACTTGAAAATTGCTTTTAATCTAATAATTTGGCTGAGACAGTTATTCCCGTCTTCTAAGAATGTTTCAATGATTGAAATGAGAGTTTAGAAACAATTAACAATGATT